>CATIWO010017837.1:0-51759 GCA_949673435.1 Macaranga tanarius | reverse complement strand
TGCGTTTAATTGCATGGTACATATAGTGGTGTGGACACTTCCTGTATGGAATCTTACATTGTTTGGTACAAGACAAGTAAAGAAACTAGAGTAAATAAGTAATTGTTCGAAAAAAACCTAGAGTAAATAAGTGATTTTTTTAACATAGTAAATAAGTGAAATTAAAATTACTTCTCGCAGTCATTTTTATAAAATTATTTTTTATATGATTTTTAATATATTAAATTTTTTTTATCATAATAGAATTATAAATATTTTTGAACTCTAGATGCTGTTTAAATAAAAATAGTCCTATCAACTGATTTAATAGCTATTAGTAAAATTTTTATTATGAAGAAAGATATGTTGTGGCCTGTGATATAATGTGTCACGGACATTTTGAAAAATTATTTATTTATCTCCTTATTTAATTAATGGACACCCAAAAAAATTGAGGATAAAAATAAAAAAAATTATCTTGTAATTACTAGCCGCAACACCTATCATTCTTCTTTTATTATGTTCTTTTTTTTGCCAAAATTGTTATTTTATTATTTAATTGTTAAAGTTTCAATATTTTTGTCTAAGTTAAAAAGATACTTTTAATTGTACAATTCATCGTATTTGACCTCCAATTTATAAAAAAAAAAAATCCTCCATAATTACATCTTCATGTTACTTTGAATTACCCAACACCCACTACACATTTAACATTTCTAATTTAATTTTTGTTCATTACGCAAAACTTCACCAAATACAAAATAGATTACAAATTACAATGATAGAGATGTGACTATGAGCACAGCAAAACTTTATGATCATAGATTTGAAAATCGATTATAAGAGAATGTGCCCTTAGTGTAGATATTCTTACAGCATAGGTTGGTCCATAAGCATATTCAGCTGGGAAATTATAGACCGAGAGAATACGGAAAACCAGTGGAAGGTAACCAATTAGCCCCTGAAATGAAATTTCCAGCAGTATATGGCAGCGCCTCAGATGCACTAGTCATCACCTTGAAACCCGTCCAAGTAACCCTGTTTGCAGTGTTGGCTCCTGCTCCTGTATTCTGATATTCTCTATACGTCAATGTGTCAAGTGCAAAATCTCCATCCCACGGAAACCACCCAGCTGGCTGGATGATATCACTTATATCTGTCTGCATTATCACAGTCCTTGAGTACAGCTTCCATGGCCTGCCTAAGTAACTTTGGAAACTGTCTTTCACGGCTATTAAATCCTGAGTTGCTCCTATCCTGCATTTTTGGATCACTATGCCTGTGTTCTGATTAGGGTCTTCGCGGCCTTGTGCTGTGACCATGTTCCTTTGGCCTGGATTGGGGCGGCGGGCATGTATGTCGCAGTTCTGGATCACTACTGCTCCGTTTCCGAATATGAAATCTACAGTGCCGATGATAATGCAGCTGATGTAGAATTGGCGAAGTGTATGCACATAAAGGGTGTCTTGAAATGCTATCATGTCACATCTGTAGAATGCTGACAGATCTGCGCTTACACGCAGTGCAACAGCTTGATGCTTTGATGGTCCAGCCGTGTTTTGAAAGGTTATATCTCTGGCCAAGAACCCGTCCGCATTGACAGCTGCAAATGGATGCAGATTATAAACATTTCAACGGCATATCAGGGATTAACATTCAAGACATGTTCAAGTGCAAATTATGAAAAATCCCCGAAACTGTACAATGAAGAGCGATGCATGCGGTACATTTAGCGCCTAAGGCCCCACTGTATTTAAATTTTCACTGCATCAAATTGCCACTCACTAAGCGCAAATGATGATTAGTCTCATATTTTTTTAAACAACATTTAAAGTCCTGAGAGCTCCTGAGAGAGTGGGAGAAAAGGGATTAAACCCCGTCCTACTACCTTGGATATCCTATGTTAAGCCCCACACGGAAAGAACTATCCGGTGTTAAAGCCCACACGTACAGGTATACGTGGAACCCTATAATGCATGGACACCTCTATCAAGAGCCGTGTCCCGTTTCGGACACAGACACGTTTCGGAAACTTGTCGGAAACGTTTCGGAACTGTTTCTGCAAATAAGATAAAGTTTCGGGACCGTTTTCAAATATTTTTGGAAATATGAAAAATGCTAGATGCCGGATTTCTTGAGTTTACTAACCTCTCATTGGATGAACCGGAATTAGAGACAATATTTTTCAATGAAGATATCAATGAGAATGTGTAATATTTTATAAATTGATGTGTAGAATATTTTAGATGGATAATTGTTTATTTATAATTATTGAGAAATTATATATTATTAAGGGTGTTATTATTTTATTTATAAATATAGAATAAAATGAACATTTGTTGATTTTGAGTTGTAAAATAATATTTTTTTTTTGTATTTATAAATGTTATAATATTTTTTGACATATTTCATAATTATTTTTATGATAAAAAATATCATTAACCATGAAAAATATACTTTTAAATTGAACTTAATTTATAATTTATATAAATTAAATTTTATAATTTTTTATATTTATAAATTTATCCTTATATTATATATTAACCTTTATATTTTTAATATTTATAAATTGACCTCAATATTTATGTATCTTATATTTTCGAAAAAAAACCATTTTTTTGTATTTGTGCTACCCAGGTGAAACCACTTATTTTATTTTTCAAAATGGAGGAGAGAGAAGTTGAACTCCCCTATCCAAAGCATGCTTTGGCCGCTGGGCCACGCCCCAGCGGGGATTAGTCTCACATTGCAAAAAGAAAAACGTCTATAACTTGACTTCTCTATCTAATTAAGTGTGGACCAAGTGATCAACCTGTGTCATATATAATAAATTACATAGTGCCAAACAATAATCTATCCATACAGCTGGCCATCAATAAAAGGACAGTATTGGATTTGGTCCCCATACCAGTTAACAGTTTCCAAACGGATGCTGACGACCGCAACGCTATCAGCACAAAAGACAAAAAAAATTTTGTCCCAAAATTATTTTTTTATTCCTATTTATTTTATAATATAAAAAATTATATAATAATTTAAAAACAATTATTTTAATTAATCAATTAATTAAATTAATAAAATTTAAAACCTAAAAAGGAAATAGTTGAATCCGTCGTATCATGATTTAAAAACTCATATATTATAATTTATTTATTTATTTTTTATAATTATAAAAAAATTCAGGAGTATTTTAGTAATAGGTCGCTGCTAGCGACACATAACCTACCTAAAGCCATTTGTTTTTACTGTTTTAGTTTTGAAAGAGCTCTTGGTCTTTTCAGGGAGAAATTCTTGTGTAAACTCAGTTCGCCATATAGAATTATGAACTCTCCACTATACACTTGACATGTAGCACAATTAGTTAGCATTTAGTTGACATTTATTATACTTCTAATTTTTTAAGAGTTAAACATCTAATTATGATTATTTTTCACATATTTATAAAAAAAATTTATTTAGATTTATAATTTATTTTTAAAAATAATGATATGTGATATAATTTATTAATTTTAAAATTAAATTAAATTAAATTAAATTATTTAATTTTTAATTTAAATTAATTGAACTTCTTATGAACTTTTTAAATTAATAATTAAATAATTTTATTTTATTTAATTTTAAAATTAATAAATTATATCACATATTATTATTTAAAAAAATACATCATAATTCTAAACAAAAAAAAGTTCATAAATATATTAAAAGTAATTATGGTTAAATATTTAACTTTTAAAAGTAGAATTATAATAAATACTAATTAATTGTGCTATATATCAAAGTAGTAAAGTGTATAGTAAAGAGTTTATAATCCTGTACGGCAAAAATTTCTTCCTTTCGGGTATGAGCTCCAATTATGCTTTCAACCTACGCCAGCTTTTGCGGAAACACAATATAATAGGATCAAGCAAGTCATCATAGCCAAACTAAGCCTACATTTGGTTCAAATAATCAACTGACATGGACAAAGAAATTGAGTGGATCACCTGTTCATATGTAAAAATACTTACCAACAGTTGCAGAGTTGAATGTGGTGCTGCCATCAACCACATTTCTACTAGCAGTAATGATGGTGGTAGTCCTCCCGTCACCCACAAACATAAGGTTCGTTTTGCTTGATGGAATATTCACGTTCTCTCTGTAAACCCCTGCTTTAATCCTTATAAGGTATCTAGTACTGCTCCTTGATGGAGCAGCCGCCACCGCCTCCGACACAGTCAGGTAGTTTCCACTCCCATCAGCTGCCACAACAACATTAGGAGTCAAAGTTGTAGCCTGCAATAGCCTACGGTCCCCAGCCGATAACCATCCAGGCCACTCTATTCCATTATCCTCTTCAAGCTTCCTCTCTAATGATGACGGTGACAACTGTTGCTCCTTAGCCATGTCTGTGTCTGTCATGTTCTTGATCATGGCCAAAGCATTGCCACACAGGCGGTGCACATGCCTTTCATCGCTCAAAAAGAATTCACGAACCTAACAATTAACACAACAAAAAATCAAATGCTGATCTGAGAAATGGGAACAGAAATGAATGTTAGAAACAAATCAGAAATGAACCTTTTCATCTTTTCCATCATGAGAGAAACCATCAAGACAAGTTTCTTGATTCGTCATTGCAGCACTAATCAGTATCTTGAGCTCATCGGCATGTTCTGATATAGATTTCTTGGAAGAGGGGTATTCTTTGAGGACCTGCACAACTTTTCTAATCTCATTTACGGTTTCATTCAGCACTTCTAGACAATCTCGCAGAGCAGCACTTTCGCGCACGGTGTAGCTCCTCCCACTGAAAGTAAGTCCCTGGATTTTGAGATAAGTTTGGTAAACTGAAGACTCTGTAACATTTAGTGACAAACTTATTACATCTTGTGCGCTCTTTATCTTGCTTGTAGCATCAGCTGGTAGTGCTGAGATTGTTGAGAAGCATAGGTCAGGGTACAATGCGGAGCTGCAGGAGGATTTGACAATGGCATGAGCTGCTACACGGTCATTGTTGATAGTGTTGGTTGAACTCTTTCTTGAGGCTACACTAGCAACAGTGGCAATTATAGCTGTGACAAGAAGGATTGATGCAAAAAGACCCAAAAACAGACTTTTGTTGTTATTGTTTTTGGATGTGATAATGCCATTGGTGGAGCTTGCAAATGGAGGAAAGATATTTTTCATTTTTGCTCTGTTTTCTGTTCTGTCGGTGCTGAATGGTTTACAGGAGTGAAAATTATATGGTGTTGAACATTGACACATCTCTTTCAATTATTAGTTATTACTGTAGTGTAGATAAATGCCCTTACAGTATTTTGGCCATTTGTGTTATGTATGGGAAAGAATTTTCAAGCATGGTGCCAATTATGAAGGATATATTATGATAGTTTTGGGTTAATATTGCAGCAAATATGTATTTGCATAAATTCTCACTTGCAAGTATTATTCTTAAAGGTAGAATTTGAAATATAAAAATATTTATTTTATTTTTATTAATCAAGTGTAAAATAATGTGTTTCTTTCAAATTCTTAATCATTGCCAAAGTTGAATATTATTAATAAATTAAAATTTAATTTATAAATTTTGATAAATTACACAATTTGGTAAAATTAATTCCATTAAAAATTTTCATTAATTAATTATAGTAAATTTCAAATTTTATATGTCAAGGCATCTTTCGAGTAAAGTAACCACTAAATACTAATAATCATTGAAATCAATAGATAAAAACTTTAAATAATGTTTCAGATATACAATCACATTTAATTAATTAATTGTTTGAAGTTCTTTACTATCTTTGTGCCTTAAAGTATATTCTAATATTCAACAAAATTCAATTAGCTTTAAATATTTTTGTGACCCTTGTGTATTTTATATAATTCAAAAAAAAAACTTAAAAAAATAACCACTAAACTATTTTTTGATTCACGGTAAAATTCTTCAATTTAAGTTAAGAAAAAAAAAATTGTAATTATGGAGTCAGCATTTATTAATTTTTCGAACAAATGGTTAATGAGGGAAGATGTGGCATTAATTCGTTAGATTTCTTTCTTTAAATATTCAAACAAGGGGAAATGGAGGGAAATTAGACTTGGTAGGCTACTCAGCTTGGCCTATATCTTAGCTGCCAGACAAGTGACTATGACTATGACCTTTGGATCAGCAAATAAATTTTTACAGAAGCAACAGAACCATACACTATTCGTCTAATATTATATTTTTGAAACTTAAAGGCTTAAAGCTGTCTGTTTAAGTAATAGTTGATGATGATATTGTTGTTATTGTTATTGTAATACAATGTTAAAAAAAAAAAAATGATACTCGATGTCTCTTATAGAAACATAAATAGTAGTATTTTTCACTAAATAAAGATAAAATTTAGTGAGAGATAATTACTTATTTGTCCGATTAACATGGGACATTTAATACGAGTGAGGGATAATTTGAGATTTTCGCTTTTAGAGAGACAACACTATTCATGTTTCTCTAAGAGACACTAATCTTTTTCCTAAAAAAAATATAAAAAAAAAACCTGTGTCTATTTAAGTAATCGTTCAGAAAGTGGTAAAAACCGTAAATGTGGGATATAAATGTCTATTTTACAGAATTGTTATTAATTGTGAATTGTTAGTTGTTGATTATTAATACTAGGAGAGAACGCATGTTACATGTAGGACACCGCACTAAATATTTATTGATACCATAAGGTAAATTTCTAAAAAAAAAAATTAATTAGAGATAAAAAAAAAACTTTTCAAAAATCAATTCATTGATTTGAAGAGAGTTATACCTTCTTGATCTTTGCCAGAATAAGTAGAGTTATGGAAATGTACACTTGGAACAAATTGTCCCATGTTGTAGCACATAAACAGATTGGTCCACGTTTGCCAAAATAATATAATGCTACATTGCTATTAAGCTAAAACTCAGGAGTTCTATTAGTTTTTTTTTAGATCAAATATAAGATTTTGGTTTACTTGTGTTGATAGCCTCTTACAATTGTATCATCTATACAGTCCCGAACTTGATCTGCAGATCATTTATAATATTATGTTAGAATTTTATTATCACATTCACATGAAAATCATGAAAATTTGCTAGATTTGGCTAATTGGTTGAAATTGTTATTTCAAGTTCAACAACCCCTGGCCCTGCATGCTACTCTTGTGATTTTATTTATTTTTATCACAATGCTAACATAAACTTTAGTTTATTCCCCATTTCAACTATCTGCCATAATGAACTCTCATCAATCGATCATTTGAGCACGTAAATTTAAATTTATTAACATAAAAAGAAATGCTACGAAATGTACAAACAATATTTGTTCGCTATTATTAGTTTGTTAAAAATATTCAAAATTTGGTCAATATGCATTTATAAAATTGTCATGATTTTGTGAAGAAATATGTCATGTCTATAACCTTTATGTGTGTGTTGTGTTTTATATAATTCGAAAATAAATATTCGAAATTTAATATTTTTGTATTTTTTTGAAATTTAACTATTTTTTTGAGAAATTTAAAATGTATAATTTATATCGATTCGGTGAATGCGATTTGTTTTAAAAAATAATTTTTTAATACGCTGATTAACTCTAAATTATAAATTTAATAGGTAAAAAAAAATTAATTTTTTTGGGCCCTTTTAATGGACGAGCCCGGTCACAAATGCTAATCAAACCTTTATTGTTAACATGAACCAAGGCCAGACCCATACTTACTTGTCGTTATCAACACAAGGCAAAAACCTTTGGACGGAGATCCCAAAGTCTCCTTCATATATCACACAAGCAAAACGTGATGCCATGTGTGTATATAACGTCCAAAAAAAATGTGTGTATGTAACTATATATTTATTAAGGTATATTAATAATTATTTAATATAATTGTGTACACCACCAACTTAAAATAACTTATGCCAATTGATGGCAATTAGGGGTGGCCACAGGCTGATTTCGGCCCAGAATCGAACTGGAACTGGCCCGATTAAATTTAGAATTGGAACCGGTCAAACTTCGAACCAGACTGAATCAATTCTAAACCGAAGGTGGGACTGGTTTAGAGTCGGTTATACCATTCTGGAACCATGAACCGGCCAGTTCAAGTTTCAAATCGGCCAATTTTGGTTCATTTTATGAAAAAAATAAATTATATCAAAAATTTAAAAAATGCAAGTTACAACTCTTTATAAAATTTTACATAATTTTCTCTTACTCGTTGTATATTTTTTTTTCTAAAATAATATAACTTTTTTACAGTACGTAAAAATCGAACTGAAATAACCAAAACCATGAACCGAAATCAATCGGTTCAAAACCGACCCAAAACCGGAATTAAACTGATTCCAATTCAGTTCTACTTTAGACCGAATAATAAACCAGCAGTTCCGAACTAAAACTGGCTGGTTCATGAACCGTGGCCACCCCTAATGGCAATTATTGGTAGTTATAGGTAGATATTAGATATACAACATTGAAATATAATATTATTTGTTAGAGATTTATTTGCATTTGGATGATATTGATTGCCAACTATGCAACAATTACTTGTCCTAATTGGCAAGTGTACAGTCACTAAGATCGGTCCAGCCAAATTTCCAAAAAGGAGCATACGTGTGCCAATAGGACCGGATCTCTCAAATTATTATAATAATATATATCACACGTCAACAAGTCCATGCGTCAGATCCTTATCATAAGGACCTTAACACGAAAATAATTCCAAAATCATCGTCATCATCGTACAGACTGATCATATATATCAATCAATCAAATATCATCAATAAAAATTATCTGATAAGCTCATCATCATCCTCTTGTATACACACTCTAGTTTATCATTTTTATTTTTCATGCACTGATCACACTTGCATTGCACTATAATATAAATCATCTTTTTTGTCAACAAATTACTCAAAAAGGTAAATCATCTTTATTGATCAATCAATCATTTCACCTTAATTTTTATTTTGTTCACGATCTTGATATCTTTTGCATGTTAATTGTGTAAAATATGCAGTTTGATGTAAATTTATTATTATTGTTATTATTATGTTTTTTTGTTGTTGATTGATTTAAATTGTAGATAAATGAATTTGAATGATTATTTATTTAAAGCTATAGATGATATTATTATTATTGTGCTGTTAATCTTAAAATAATAATTGCTTTTGTTTGGTTTTATTTGTTCTTTGTATTTTGCTGTGTGTTGCGTTGTGCTTTATTTATTATTATTAAAATGCAATCAGGAATTATTGTTATTATATGTTTGGTTGAATCAGGAGTTGATGCAGCTTGTTAAGACAACGATTTGTTGAAATTGAATTGAAAGAAAAAAAAAAAAAAAATTAAAGGTAGCAAAAGATGCTTGGAAATGGAGTTGTGGGGATTCTTGCAGAGTCTGTTAACAAGTGGGAAAGAAGGGTGCCTTTGACCCCTTCACATTGTGCTCGGCTGCTACACAGCGGCAAGGATAAAACTGGGGTGGCTCGGATAATTGTGCAGCCGTCCACAAAGAGGATTCATCATGATGCCATGTATGAGGATGTTGGCTGTGAAATATCTCAAGATTTATCTGAATGTGGCCTCATTGTGGGCATTAAACAACCAAAGGTTGTTGCTGTTGTTGTTGTATAGTACAGAAACTCTGTTTATTCTCCTCTGTTTAACAATTTTGTTGTTATTATTGTCTTGTGTTTCTTTCTTGCAGCTGGAAATGATCCTTCCTGACAGAGCTTATGCCTTTTTCTCTCATTCTCACAAGGCACAAAAAGAAAACATGCCTTTGCTTGATAAGGTATTTATATATACACTTTTCTTTTGGATAGCAGTAAATTGATGGTTTTAATTTTGCTTTTTTTTTTTTTTCTGATTTCCTTTCTCTTTGTAGGTAATAGCAGAAAGGGTGTCATTGTATGATTATGAACTCATCGTTGGAGACCATGGCAAAAGAATGCTTGCTTTTGGGAAATATGCTGGCAGAGCAGGACTTGTAGACTTCTTTCATGGGTTAGGACAGCGTATGCTCCACTGCTTACAATCTCTTTTATTGAAATGATTGTGAATTATGTTTTGCTTTTTGATTTACTTTGGTTGTGCTAATTGTTAAATTTCGCCAAATCATTCTGAGACAAGCATCCACTTCTGCTTTATTGGTGTTTACTGGCTGATGCAGTTGCTGACCTAGGAGGATCTTTTTCTTTTCTTTTTCAGGGTACCTAAGCCTTGGGTATTCAACACCATTCCTCTCAATGGGCTCATCTTACATGTATTCTTCTTTAGCTGCTGCCAAAGCTGCTGTAATTTCTGTGGGTGAGGAGATAGCGACTCTGGGATTGCCATCAGGAATCTGTCCTTTAGTATTTGTATTCGCTGGATCAGGAAATGGTAGAGTTTCAACTCTATATTCTAGTTTTCAACCATTCATGATACTAAACTGATACGAACAGCAGTATTTGCTTGGTAGTATCAAATATATTTTGGGAATTTCTCACATGCTTTTGAGCAGCTTTTCCTTTCTTTTCTTTCCTTTCACCTTGATACTATTACAAATCTTACACTTCTAAAGGAATACAGTTCTCATATCATGACATAAGACTTTTGATACTTCTTCCTGCAGTTTCTCAAGGCGCACAAGAGATTTTTAAACTTCTTCCTCATACTTTCATCGAACCAAGCAGACTTCCAGAACTATTTGCACAAGTAAGTTTGAAGCAAAACTTTCCCTTTACACGTATGTCTGATTGACTTATGCAAATAGTGACTCCAGGTTATTTCCAGAGCTATTAGTGCTCATTACTGCTCAGTTCACTTGCATTATTCTTGTTCTTGCATAGGCCAGGGATCCCAGCCAACCTTCAAGGAGATCAAAGAGAGTATACCAAGTTTATGGTTGTGTTGTAACTAGTCAAGACATGGTTGAACACATAGATCCTTCCAAAACGCTTGATAAAGTAAGTAACTCAAACTGCAATTTATTACATGTTAAACTCAATGATATATTTTCCTTGTTGCATGGTCTATCATCCATAATATTGACAACGCATCTTTGTATGAATCAAGTTACTTGAATTTTGCCCCATCTGCATTAGATCTTTTACTCAAAGACCTAAAAAACTCAGTTATTACACTTCCTAAACTGAAAGTGAGCTTGTAGTTCTTTATAATTGGTGAAATTGCTGTTATATTAAAATGAAAATGCTTATCAAGCCATTGTCTTTGCATTTCAGGCTGACTATTATGCACATCCAGAACACTACAAACCCATTTTTCATGAAAAGATAGCTCCATATGCATCTATTATTGGTACGTGATACATTTTGCTTCTACTGCTGAACTTCTTATCATTACAAATGAGTTTGTACTGATTTATCTGTCCAAATTGACATGGAATTGATATATGAATCCAAGTTAACCTTGGATGCTCAGGCGTCCTGAACTTAAAACCAAAATGTTATTAATTTGGATTGATAATCCTCACACATGCTTGTAAAGCAACCAATTCAGGTCTGAGAAAGGCTTAGTCCTAATGACTGAAAGACTGCATGTTTTATTTACTTTGTTGTGAAATAATAGATGCCTTGGCATGTGATCTTAGTTAAGAAAAGCAAATCACTTTCTCTGCAAACTCTTACTGCTAATAGTCCTGTGCATCTTTAGGAGCTTATTCTTTTTCCATTTCAAGTTTCAATTGTTAGCTTCACTCTCTTGCAGTCAATTGCATGTACTGGGAGAAAAGATTTCCCAGATTGTTGAGTACCAGGCAACTTCAAGATCTAATGAAGAAAGGATGTCCTCTTGTTGGAATTGCTGATATAACTTGTGACATTGAAGGTTCTTTTGAGTTTATTAATCAAACCACAACGATTGACTGTCCATTCTTCAGGTACAATTTCAATAGCTTCTCATATCTAGTGTAACTGCATTCTGTCCCAACTATATCCGGTATTGTACTGAACATAAGATGGAGTCACTACAGTGTTTTACTACCTTAAGAAGAAAACTATCACAATTGTTAAAAAAAAAAAAATTGCATTGAAGTTGTATGCCAATTTTTCCCCCAGAGGAGAAGAATGGCCTGCGTGAATTCCCTTTGCTTGGACTATGTCTTTCTCTAGTGGTAACATTTTTTTCTGTTGGCACATTTATGTCATAATCTTTGTTTCCACTTTCAGCAATATATTGTAGATTTTATCCCTATTTTTTCGCTGACTTTTTCTTGTTCTATTTTTCAGGTATGATCCCTTAAATGATTCATATCATCAGGACATGGAGGGGAATGGAGTAATATGTTCTTCTGTTGACATTCTTCCTACAGAGTTTGCAAAGGAGGTTTGTTAGTCTGATCCCTGCATTCTTTATGTGATAGGTCTAGGTCACCTACTACTGTAATGTCTAATATTATCTAATTCTTGTGTTGACATTAATTACACAATCCAATCACTGAAAGGCTTCCCAACATTTTGGAGACATATTATCCCAATTCATTGGCAGCTTAGCCTCTACAACTGACATTAACAAGCTACCTTCACACCTAAGGAGAGCTTGTATTGCCCATGGAGGAGAAATTACACCCTTGTTTGAATATATTCCACGAATGAGAAGCTCTGATTCAGAGTAAGATTCTGATTCCAGTTTATTTCTATACTTTCATGGCCAACAAACATTTGTTTTTTCCATTAGTATCCTAAGAAGTGGATTTATTTGTTTATTTGTTTGCAAAGGCCAAAGAGGTCATTTGACTTTCTAACTGATATGTAGATGTTTAACGGGGCTAATGGAAAATAATACTTATAAAGATTTGACAGATGGTAACTATATATTGAATGGATTATTTGAGAGCTCATCATACTTAGAACAGTACTGATTTCCAAAGCTAAACTTCACAAATTAACTTGAATTTGAGCGAGGGAGAAAAAGATGGAACACAAGGAGATGGATGGGTTCAACTTTCTTCTTTGCTAAGACAAAATTTCTTACTAACTTCAGCTATAGGATCTAAGCAACTGAAGGGTTTAACATTTCTGCTCAAAATTCAGAGGAGAAGTACGTGTATTTAGGATTTTTTAACCTGTAACTTATTGTTGATGTGTGTGTGTGTGTGTGTCCGGTTGCTGTCTTCTTTTTAGCAATAAATAAGCATAACTGACCCTTTTCTGATATGCAGAGATATGCCAGAAAATTCAGAAAATTCACATTCTAGCAAGAAGAAATTCAATATATTGGTAGGTTTTTTAGCTTTTTTTACATAGTTATGTATGCACGCCCGTAGATCATGAAAACTGGAATTATGTTTGGTTGTATTGAACTGTTTTTGCTACTGGCGACTAGTTCTAACGCTTGTAGTCTGGAACAACATTTATGTTCACTTATGTTTTTTCTTGTTATAATTGTCAGGTATCTCTGAGTGGTCACCTGTTTGATAAGTTTTTGATAAATGAAGCTTTGGATATTATTGAAGCTGCTGGTGGTGCCTTTCACTTGGTGAAGTGTCATGTGGGTCAAAGTGCGAATGATACCTCATACTCAGAACTTGAAGTAAGTTGATCTCTGTTTAAATTTGATCTTGGAAGGAAAAAAAAGTCTACTCATGATGTAAGATTATATGATGTCATACTGAAACTTTTTAGCTTATTTAACTTATTTTCTACTTTTGAATTGCATTTGATTTACATCCGTGGAAATCAGGAGTTCAGTTGTCAGGAATAAACATCGCAGATTGCTCAATATTGTTGATTTTTATTTGATTTGGTGTTTAGAATATTGATGAAAATACAAACTTTTTTCTTATTCTAAGAACATCAGTAAAATGATTGCCCATCCCTAAAAGAACAATTCCTAGATCCATTACATTTTGATGCATACTGATTTGAACATGTATGGTCATACCCAACTTCGGATTCAACCATTTATGGATTTATTTTTCCCTCACTTTGAGTTGCCCTATGCCTTTGAACAGGTTGGAGCAGATGATAGGGACAAACTGGATCAAATTGTTGATTCTTTAACATCTCTTGCTAATCCAGATAAAAGTCAAGGACATTTAGATTCAGAAGCAAATAAAATTTCCTTGAAGGTTGGTAAAATCCAGGAGAATGGCAATAGAAAGGGCTATGATACAAAAAGGAAGACTTCAGTTCTGATTATTGGCGCAGGTCGTGTCTGTCGACCTGCTGCTGAGTTCTTAGCATCAATTGGGAGCATTTCATCTCGTGAATGGTATAAAGCTTGCCTGGACATTGATTTTGAAGAGCAGAATGATGTCCAAGTCATTGTTGCATCTCTCTATCTTAAGGATGCTGAAGAGGTATGATGGGGCCAAAAAATCTAAGCTTCAAGCTCTAATATAGAGCATCTTGGTTTCTTGTTGCATTGAAAGGGGAAACCCTCCAAAGCATTTGCATGTGGATATAGCAGTGAGAGTAATGATGGTAATAATATCTGCATTCATGTATGCATATTATGCTGAGATAATACAGGAAGACGTGTATGTTCATGTTTACCTTAACATTCTTGTTATTATTTTGCATTCAGATGTCCTGATTGCATATTGATCTGGCACAGGTAATAGATGGAATTCCCAATGCAAGAGCAGTTCAGCTTGACGTGATGGACCATGAAAGTCTTTGCAAGTATATCTCACAGGTAGTCCTCTTCATAGGATATTTTACACCAGTATCGCATAAGATGTGTCCTAAATTGCACTAATCCTTCAAGTAACCAACTTCAGATTTCATCATCATCATTGTGAATCAACTTATAAGGATATTTAGCTTCCAAAATCATCACCTCACAAAACTTAAGTAACGTAGCATGCACCTATAATTTAGTGGCAGGCATTCAACAGAATTACTAAATGCTAGTTGTTTATATGGCTAAAAAAGACTTAAATCAGGTAATATATCACCTAGAAATTCATATGGTTATCATAATGTGTTTCTCCTTTCTCCAAAATGGCATGAAGGGGAATGAATCTTGGACTAATGTTGTTCATTGTTTTTTCCCTTGCAGGTTGAGGTTGTTGTGAGCTTTCTTCCCCCTAGTTGCCACATTGTCATAGCAAATGCATGCATCGAGGTAGTAGCCACTTTCTTTATATTTTTAGTATTATAATCATTGTGGCATTAACTAGGTTAGCATGCCAACAAACCCATGCTTAGCATACAAATGACACAGATTCTGATTTACAAAAATGTTAAGGCGAACTCATTCCTATTTATAAGCATGTAAGGTAAGCTCAACATACAATCCGGTAATCAACAAGTGTAGGAAACTGTCTTAACTCTTAACTACAGCTTGAAAGTCCACCATCTATCATTTGTTTTAGTTAAAAGTTCAAACATGTTCATTTTTCCTTTCTTATGTCTAAGGCCAAAACTACTCTTGTTTCAGATTAAAAAACATCTTGTCACTGCTAGCTATGTTGATGATTCTATGTCAGCACTGGATGAAAAGGCAAAAGCTGTTGATATTACAATTCTTGGTGAGATGGGCTTGGACCCAGGAATAGGTAATTTTCCAACTGATGTTAATCTGTTCCATGATTTGCATTTTTCAGAATGAGAAATCTGTGCATCTGAACTAAATAGATGAATTTCTGCTGCTAAAAACATTTTCAAATTATGTGGGAGTGTGATGGGGTTAATGAATCCACTTGTAACTATCAACTATAAAATTTGGCCACAAAAGGTGAATATGTTTTATAACTTTGACAACATTCATAAATTTGAACCTCAAAAGAACAAGGTGAGTTTTTTTCCATCGGACTGCAGAAATTTTGAATGTTGATTAATTATTCTTCATGAACACGTACTTGCGAGATATTCTCCTTGAATTTTTATTTATGGTATTAATAATGTGGAACTTGAACAATATGCATGTATGCTTTTAGATCACATGATGGCAATGAAGATGGTCAACGAAGCTCATGTTCGGAAGGGGAGAGTGAAGTCTTTTATTTCTTACTGTGGGGGTCTTCCATCTCCTGCAGCTGCAAATAACCCACTAGCATATAAGTTCAGGTAATTCAAGAAACTGATTTGACTAAAAGTTATACATGATCTGGCATTCTTAAGAATTTAAATGCTTTTTGATTCTTTCTTCCCTTCTGCCCTCTATTTTTTCCCCTTTTATCTGAATGAAGAGAACACTATTTTGGGAACTGGTAGCATTCTTGTCCTTTTATCATCTAACAGAAAATGATAGTTTCTTTCACCTGAGTTTCCAAATCTCTTATCCTGTTTTCTTTGTCCCACTTTGAGGGTTGTTTTTGAACTGTTTACTACTCTGTTATTTTCTTTTAAAAAATGAACAAAGACTCATACTCTGCGACATTTAATGTATTCTTTCTTCTCCCACAGGCTCTTATTTGCTTTCCCTGTTGTGCAAATTGTATGAGTTTCTGAATTCATTTCAGGAATAATTATGTCTTAAATTTTTTCTTATGGACAAGAATGTTTGATGGTTTTCTTTCATTGTTTCTCAATATTTAAGTTTCAATGCTTCAGCTCGTAGTTGTAGGACAGGCTGATAATAGTTGGAGAAGTTACAAGTCTTTCACAATTAGCACATGAGATCCTTCATATAGGATACTCAACCCATGTTAGGAGTATGAGTGGTCCTATTTCTTTCATAAGTTTCAGTAGCTAAATATGTTTTTACTTGATCAGCTGGAGTCCTGCTGGAGCCATCCGAACTGGGTGCAATCCTGCCATCTATAGATCTCATGGTGAAATTGTGCAAGTTGACGGTACGCTATATATAAGCAAGCAGGGAAAGTAATTTGATGTTTTGATATCTTTCTGATTACATGCTACTAAATGATTTTTGGCATCTTCACGTAATCTAATTAGCTTCATCTTATAACCCAGATCGCTGTTCATCTTTATTTTCGTCATGGGTATTTGTGTTGTTTGCATATGATGCGGACATGTTATGGCTGCTACTGCATAGGCAATGCTGATAAAGGAACTTAAGAATGCAAATATATGTATTTTCTAAAGATTCTCCTCTTTCTAATTTTTGCTTGATTTTATGATTCTAATTGCAGGTGATAAACTTTATGATTCAGCTGTCAAACTCCGCTTACCTGATCTTCCAGCTTTTGCCTTGGAATGTCTTCCAAATCGCAACTCTCTAGTTTATGGCAAAGTTTATGGAATAGAAGATGCATCAACTATCTTTCGTGGAACCCTCCGCTATGAAGGTATGACATGCTTTTGACTCCTAAATAGTGCAATTATTAAGGCCAATACTGAAAAATTGAATGTTTCAATTTTTTCAGATTTTGCAGCAACATTAAGTTCTACTGCAACTAAAAATGGAAATGAATTTTTTTTGGGAACCACGTTAATATATCAGAAGCTTTGGGAACTTATTCGCTAATTATTTGTGCAGGGTTTGGTGAAATAATGGGAACACTTGCAAGAATTGGTCTATTTAATACTGCATCTCATACAGTTCTTCAATGTGCACAAAGACCCACGTTCAAAAAATTCCTTTGCGAATTACTACACATTCATGGTGAAATCGTGGATGGGATTCTGTTAGGAGAGAAAGACATTACTGAAAAGATTGTTAAACTTGGACATTGCAAGGAACAAGAAACAGCAGTGAAGGCAGCTAAAACTATAATGTAAGCTATGCAATCTAATCTAACAAAAGGCAGTTCAAGCCTAAATATACTGAAATTGATCAAATTACATCTCTTACACATTGGTAATCAATAATTTGTTGCACGTGCATTTGTTCTATGAAATAGATGTATTCAATCGTCTAAATTGTTTTTTCCTCCGCTCGGATTAGATATTTGGGACTTTATCAGCAGACAGAAATTCCTGCGTCGTGCAAAAGTGCATTTGATGTTACTTGTTTCCGCATGGAAGAAAGGTTGGCATATTCCAGTACAGAACAGGTTTGTTTCCTTGACAGATGCCATTAAATATTTTTATACAGCACGCACTTGACCAAATCATGCAGCATCTGCACAACCTTACAAAAACTTAGTGTGAAATTCACTTTGTGCACTACATCTACTGGGGACCAAAGTCACTGCAGGTTAGTTATGGGGGAGAAAAGTTATTTAACAATTGCCACTTATCTATGATCAGGATATGGTGCTTTTGCATCATGAAGTTGAGGTAGAATTCCCAGATGGCAAGCCTACCGAGTATCATAGAGGCACTTTGCTGGAATTTGGGACAACCAAGAATGAGAGAACAATTACTGCCATGGCTCTCACCGTTGGTATTCCAGCAGCCATTGGAGCTTTGGTACTAGCAATAACTTCTCTTCCACACGATTCTTCTTGTTTGAAATGTATAACTGACTTTTTCATTTTGTTGCAGCTATTACTTGAGAACAAGATAAAGACAAAAGGTGTTGTAAGGCCCATTGAACCCGAAGTATATGTGCCAGGTAACATGTTTTCATATGGTATTGGCTCTGCAGAACAAATAACATGTGAGTTACAGCATCATATGTTAATCTACTTTGTTTATGGTCGTGTAGCACTGGATATTTTACAAGCTCAAGGCATCAAGTTGATAGAGAAGGTCGAGTAACCTAAACTGTTTGGATGGACTTGCAATGAGATGCTAATGGAAGTGCCAATCCAACATCTCGCTGGTTTAGGATGAACAACACGCCACACGCTGCATTGGTTGGCATGGTTCCAGGCAAGAAGAATGGGCGTATCGGCTGCATCTGTTTATTTGGAAATATCAGTATATAGATCTTCAATTTTCTTTTTACATATATTCATTCGTGGTTTCCATTTCATGATCCCTGTTTGTGGAAAAACGGAATTGTAAGATAGTGTTAAAGCATTTTGTGGTCATGTTATTCGAACAACATGACCAACAATCTCATAATCTGTAACCACATATATACTCAGTGAATTAATCCCAGAATCTGTAAATACTTGTTTACTTGCTTCTTTAGCTACCAGGACATCAAAATTCTGAACTATTAGCCAGTACTGTCAACCAGTAATTGTGTGCTTGCTGTGAAGAAACTCGGTAGTTTCACATTGATGCCCATTTCTCAGACAATAACTGGAACTATGGCAAAAACGAAGTGCCAAATTTCAGACAACCACAGTGCAAAATTTATAATGCCCACATGTAAATCAAGGCAAATACTGCATGCAGCCTATTTTTTTGAAAGCAACTGCATACAGTCATTGTTTAACATCTTCCTGTCTAACTAGATATTTCTCGTTCCCTCTTTCACTTGATGAATCAAGCAAAAAATTACAAAATTAAATCTAGACTAACTATAGGCAGAACAAAAAGCTTTTAAAGAGTAACAAGCATATTATAATTCCCAAAGAAGTAGAGGAACAGCACAATGTTTGCTTGCATTAGGCAGTTCACCATCCTAGATCTTTTTTACATGCCTCCAACAAGGGAAAAATATACAAAACCGTTCAGTTCACAATCATAGTTCCCCTGATACTCAGATGCCTTATCTGGCTGGTCTCTCCCACTCTTACATATGTGTTCATGAAATCCACAAGATCATATGGTCAGCTTTGTTGGCAGCATGCACCGACGATCCAGGCATAAGAATCAATCATCATTTATCAATGAACTGACATTATCTCATAAGTCCATGTTTGAAATCAATAAAAACTAAGAAATCAATGAGATCAACTGCTGCTCCACTTGTTCCCAGTTACAAACTTTAGTTACCAAGGGATGCTGATTAATTGAATCTGCCTTCGACCAAGGATATGAGTTCTCATAATCAAAAAGTAGAACCTTGATCCCAACTTCAGCACACTCAATAGCATATCTAGGGTTATCATCAATCAGCACTGTTGCACCTAAAGACCTGCCGGATAAAATTTGGATTAGAAGCAAGTCATCTAATTCCAGTCAAAGGGGTTAACATATCTAGGGCCCTAAAGAAATGCTTTCTACACCCAGGCTAGGAATGCTCGAACTTGAACTATTGCTCTCCTTCCCCCACTTCCCCCTTTTGTTTTCATTGTTGGGGTTGGGTAGGTTTATAATAAAACACAGACATCTGCCTATCACAAGCAAATTCTAGGATTTTAATAGAGAAGTTCAAATGAGCATCAGATTAGATAGTCCTAAGAACATTCCAATATGCTGCAGAGATGTTACCTGCATATTTCTGACTTAGATCTGGACTGTCCATCCAGAGCAAAGTGGTTGCCAAAGTGAATCTCTTGAAACACTCCTGGATAGTGCTTCTCTATCCAGCCGATGGTGTGATCCTTGATAACATTCTGCCGAGACCTATTCGCAGCATGCCAAGAGAAGAAGTCATTTAAACCCTGACTTCAATAATTACATGCGACAAAAAGCAGTATGCTAGAAATACATACGTCACAACAGACAGTTTACAAAGTCTTGACAGCTTATGAAGCACCTTCTGAGAACCTGGGATTGGGGAGATACCAGACGTGAAATATGAAGTCTTGAAGAACTCATGAACACGAATATTAGCTGCAACAAGAAAAAGCAAGGTTCTGAAGATACTCAATGTTGTAAAATTGCTTAAGGGTCTTCATGATGGCAGATATCTCATTGTAACAAAAATCATGATGCATTAAGATATCCGAAGCCATTTTTGTGTTAATACAATAATTCACGGTAAAAAATATTCCACATTGGAAATTAGTACATTTAATATTTCAACGTTGACAAAATGTTCAAAGTTCAAACTAACATATTGATGAGGTTCAGGAGAACATCAGCATGTGAGAAAAGAAATTCAAATTTCCAGAACTGCTTCCCACAATGTTAATGCTTCATTACATGCAAAACAAAGATTTAGTCTTCCAAAGCAAATTATTCAATATAAGATATGTAGACGGCAATACCTTCATCACGGGAACAGTTCCATATCTGCAGCAACAATAGAATAAGCATTACAATAGATATAAAACATGAGTATTCATTTTCCTGACATTAGAATTTATTAGTAAAAGAAAAACAACACCAAGAAACTAAAGAGTAGATATCCCTAATAAGAATTGCAGCACCAAAACCTAAACCTCATTACTTTAGCATAATCCAAGGAAAAATTAAAATGCCACAAAAGCTTTCAAATAGCAGAATTGCATAAATTGGATAATTCTGCTTATTCTAATGTTTACTGGGCAAGCACACAACCCCCCATGATAATAATACTAGTGGATGCAATAAAAAAAAATATATTGAAACTCAGGGCTCAGGCAAGATGTTGGACTATATTGCTTCAATAATATAGCCAAAACGGTAGTACAGCCATTCTGAGCTCAGAATACTACTTTTACTATGCTACAATCTATAAATGCAATACCTTGAAAAACTCATAGACATGGTACTCTGACACCGAATGATTGGAAGAGTAGCGATCAGCAATAAATCTGTTCAAAGCTGATACAAAGTTCCCAAGAACTGCTCACCACAAAAAGTAGAAGGAAAAACTCAAACAAAGGAAAAAAAAAAAAAAAGCCAGAAAATTCCAAGCAAGCATAGAACCAGCAGCTAAATGTATATACAAATGCTTAGTCAAATCCAAGAGCACCAACAATGCAACATCACCACCCAATAGCAAAACAAACTTAAGATGCTTACCAAGTCAAATATTGACAAACTAAAGACTTTTCTATATATAATATGAATATGACCTTTGCATACACTCTTCACCACAAAACATTTGCACTTCAAACAAAAAACATTTCAAACCAGACACCCAATAAGCAAATGATAACTAACCAAAATATGTAAAAATTTAGACATACCCTCATCAACATCAACAGCGACTACAACATTTCCAGTGAGAGAATAGTCAGGGAAGCCAAGTGGTTTTCCACCTTGATAAGTCTTATGACCATTTATATATCTAGCAGCATTTGCACTGCTACTACTACTACTACTATCAGTACTACTTTCTTCCAATCTAATCTCAAAATCACGGGCCAATTGTTGATGTGGAGCAACAAATGCACGAGCCCTCTGATCATGAGTCCCTGGTTTTTGAGAATCAGAGCAGCTTCTTATCCTAAAATCAAAACTGCTACTGCTATTACCATTGTTAAAAGAAACAGTCTTGATCCTTAAAAAGGGGATAATTGATGAAGAAAAAGAAGTGGGTTGTGGCAGATTATGAAAACCCTTAAAGAAAGAATCATTACGGGATACAGAAGCCATGATTAAAGAATTATAGAGGTGGTGATTTAGGGTATAAGAGTTAAACTGGTTAATAAAGAATGAAAGAAAGGTGCTTTGCCTCTTTAACATAACTAATATCTCTCCCTCACATTACATAAATCACTCACCCAACAGAGGATGGTATCTAATCTGTCTAAAAAATAAAAAATAAATCTCCAAATTCTTTGGAAAATTAAAGAGAAAACAAAGAAAAGAAGCTACTGAGAATCAACCCTTAATCAAGAAAACAAGAATTTGATGATGTTAAAGAACAAGAAATTAAATTTGTATTAAAAAAGAATGAGAGATGAAAAGGGTGACAAGAAAACACAAGAATTAACGTAGAAATCTCGAATATCCGTTTTGCTACTGATGTTTTGGGTAAACAAAAAAAAAAAAAACTATAAAAGAAACTGCGAAAACCCTTAAAAGAAATAATTTGCAAATTCATCAGAATCGTATTTGAAACTGGATTTTGATCAGCTGACAATTATAAATTATAATAAAATAAGAAGGGAAGGGAGAGAGGAATTTTGTGCGGCATTTTATAATAATATGCCCTTTTTATTACTGTAATTAATGAATGGTTAATGCGGTTATTCTGCCTTATTTTCCTCTTTTTAATTACTAGCATTTTATGTGGAGGCAGCAAGTCCTAGTCTTGTCCTTTTCTTTTTTTCATAAATCAAAATCATGTATAGTTGATGACTGCCATAGAAGGTGGAGGTAAAGCATCAGATTCTCTTTTTGGTTCTAATTATGATTTCAATTTCAAGAAATGATTAAGCAGCTTAACGACCCACGTATTCGGTATTTCCCAACCAAAACAAAATTTAAGCGTATTTCAATATGTTGATGATTCTTCTCAAAAGTTGATCAAATTCTGATTCCAAAAACGTAATGTTGGATGACGTGGCTTCATACACGTCAACACATGGCGCCAGGTGGCACCAGTAGGATGATGTGTCAAGACACATTTGTCTTCCACATCATCAGAAGGCGCCATGTGGCAGGGAGTTGAGGACGTGGCTGAAGACACGTGGTGTGGCATGTCAGATGAAATGTCAACCAGAGATCCGATGTGGCATTGGCGTTGAGCACGTCATGAGCATGTGGTAGGTGGAGATTTTGATGACGTTGAGTGAGCATGCGATGAGAAGTGGGGGATGGGCTTTAATGTATAAATAAACAAAAATGATGGGCCTGTGGCCGAAGGGAAGGTGAATAGTGTAGGAATGGTATGTGTTTCTTGTGGGAAAGGTCAGAAGAGATGCTTATTTTTGTTGTTACAGAACAGTGAGTGTACATCAAAGTCCTCTCTGAGTCTGTGTGTCTGTGTCTCCCATTTGATTGGATTGGATTGGATTGGATTGTGAAATAAATTTGTAGAGTTGAATTGGAAGTGATGGCACCGGCGGCAACAGAAGAAGAAGAGATAATGAAGGACGACAAGAATCCACCTCCTCTAGACGAAGCAGACATTGCCCTCCTCAAAACCTATGTATGTAAAGTGTAAACTAACTAATTCATCTTTTTTTGAAGAAGAAGAAGAAGAAGATTAAATTAACAGTAAAAATGTAGGGATTGGGTCCATATTCAAACGGCATCAAGAAAGCTGATAAGGAAATCAAGGATTTGGCTAAGAGAATCAACGACCTCTGCGGTATGCTATTTTCTTTTTATTTCATTTCATATAAAACAAAAACCCTACTCCACTACCTTTCTTGTTATGCTAATTTCTACTAAATTCTTTTTATCTGAAAACGCCTATTTATATATTATGTATCTATCAATTTTTGTGTTTGCTAATAATAATAATAGGCATAAAGGAATCTGACACTGGATTAGCCGTACCAAGTCAGTGGGATCTTGTCTCCGATAAGCAAATGATGCAGGAGGAGCAACCTCTTCAAGTAATTATATATATTTCTATATATGTATATGTGTGTATCCTTTCCTCGTTCAACCCGCTGCTATTTCTCCCACAGGTCGCAAGGTGCACTAAGATTATCAACCCCAACACTGAGGATGCTAAGTATGTCATCAATGTCAAGCAAATTGCTAAGGTTTGTTTTTATGATTTCTACTTTCTTTCTGTTTACTTTCCTTAATACCCAACTGACTAAATGCTCTCCAGTTTGTGGTTGGGCTTGGTGACAAAGTCTCCCCTACTGATATAGAAGAAGGCATGCGAGTGGGGTGAGTTCCCTCTTTAATCTCTTTATTATTATTTTTAACATATAATTTTTCCAACTTGTCTGGCTATGATTTTGTCCTTGAGTGTAATATCTCTGTACTCCTATATTTTCCAGTTGTTTTCATATTCTAACTGTGATCTTGCTGCCTTTGCAGTGTTGACCGCAACAAGTACCAGATTCAGATTCCGCTGCCCCCAAAGATCGATCCAAGTGTTACAATGATGACTGTAGAAGAAAAACCTGATGTAACATATAATGACGTTGGAGGATGTAAAGAACAGATAGAAAAGATGCGAGAGGTATGTGTACTACTAAATATACTGTCTTTACACACATAATGTATGTACTTATTCTACTTTTAAAAGATGTCTCATGTTGCCTGTTTTTCTCTAGGTTGTTGAGCTCCCCATGCTTCATCCAGAGAAATTTGTCAAGCTTGGAATTGATCCTCCTAAAGGTGTTTTGTGCTACGGTCCTCCCGGAACCGGAAAAACACTGTTGGCTAGAGCTGTGGCCAACAGAACTGATGCATGTTTCATTCGTGTTATTGGAAGTGAGCTTGTTCAAAAATATGTTGGTGAGGGTGCTCGCATGGTTCGGGAGCTTTTCCAGGTCAATTGCTGTTCTGTGCTTGCCTGTTTACTACTCTCTTGAATGAAACTTTTCCATTACTTGCATCTAACTGCCATATGATTTCTTTTAGATGGCCCGGTCAAAGAAGGCTTGTATAGTCTTTTTTGATGAAGTTGACGCAATAGGTGGTGCACGATTTGATGATGGTGTGGGTGGAGATAATGAGGTTCAACGTACTATGCTTGAAATTGTTAATCAGCTTGATGGTTTTGATGCCCGGGGAAACATCAAAGTCTTAATGGCGACAAACAGGTATGTATTTCACCTGCCTAACAGAGTATTTATTTACTCATTTCTACCACCTCTCCTGCTAACTAATTTTATGAGCATGCACTTTATGCTGTGTGGTGTCATGATGTGTTTTATTGTTTTTCTTTGTAGGCCTGATACACTGGATCCAGCATTATTACGTCCAGGGAGACTTGATCGTAAGGTTGAGTTTGGATTACCTGATCTGGAAAGCAGGACACAGATTTTCAAGATCCATACAAGAACTATGAACTGTGAAAGAGATATTCGTTTTGAGCTCCTTGCACGTCTTTGTCCAAATTCAACTGGTATGCACACTGTTCTGAAATCTTACCTTACCATGTGATTCACTTGCCATGTAATGTTCTGAAAAGGCACCTTGGTAGATTTTAGATAAGTGAGGCTTCTCTTCTTTAACAATGGTTGAACCCGTACAAATAATTTTAGACTAGAATACAATTGCGGCTGAGAAAAAATAAAGTTAATTATATTACAAAGTGTATATATATTGGACCTTCCAACAACTCTCCTTCTACTTCTGCCTTACATGGAGGAGTATATGTTCAAAGTGGGTATTTTTTGAATCTCTAAACCTCTATCGTAATTGTCGAGAATAGATATTTGCTTGTAGATGATTGGTGCAGACCTTTCAACAGTTTTTAATGTGCTTCAATTGGCCTTGTTAAAATTTATTGGCATTGGATTGTTTTGCAGGGGCTGATATTAGGAGTGTTTGCACTGAGGCTGGCATGTATGCTATTAGGGCACGCAGGAAGACTGTGACTGAGAAAGACTTCTTGGATGCAGTAAACAAGGTCATCAAGGGATATCAGAAGTTCAGTGCAACGCCTAAGTACATGGTCTATAATTGAGGGAGATACTGTGCGTAGGAATGGACCAATGTATTTCTATGTTGGAATTGTGCTTATTGATTTTCAATCTCATTATACTACCTTTACATCCATTGAATTTTAGTTTCATTGGAAGCAGTAAGTCTTTGGTGGAAAACTTGTTAGAATTCACGGAATTTGGTTCTTCCATTTCTTTTTATTTGAAAAGCATATTAATGACTGTTGCCAAATTACTAATTTGAGATGAGAAACAATCATTTGATTTCCAGATGAAGATATCAATGTTTGGAAAGCATTTTCTTGAATTGTTAAGAAGGAAATGACTTAGAACGAGAGATGTTAAGATTGATTGTCATTTCTTTTTATTCAGCCCCCTCCTTGACAAAAGGGGAAAAAAGTGGGCAAATCGTGAATATGTGGAATGTTTAATTACATTGACCTATCATATAATTGTAGAATTTACAACTGAATTAAAGAACAACACTAAAATCTTTCAAATTAAATATTGGAAAAATTCTTGCTGGGGATGAGTATATGCACAGGCTCTGACTGATACTCATAAAGCGCCATAAATGATCAATGACAATGCTAGTATGAGACCCATCATTGAGGTTTGCATTCTTTCAGCCAATGAACTGCTAGGAGGCGCTGTCTTATCGTGCTTGCCTAGATCAATCATGATCTCGAATCTGCAAGTATCTTGGGATGGATCCATAGTTGTAAGCACCGATAAGTTGTTAAATGCACATGTACCTTTCCTTTGATCCGTAGTCTGGTAGTACATGTTAAAAGCATAAGAAGCATTGTCTCTGGCATCAAGGCTAGCGCAGGTGGATCCATATCCAAGACTGGTGCAATCAGCATAGGAGCAAGCATAGCTAACACTGCCGGGCAAATTGGGGTCTGTGAGGCTAGCATCAGGGGACATTATGCACCACTCCCTGGCCAGATACTTGACACCTTTTGCTGGAACTAGAGATTTTCCATTTCCCATATCCAATTGGTACTTAAGGGCTCCATCGAAGTAGAAGATACCCCAGTGCCTCTCAAAATTTCCGGGTTGGATGCTTTTGTGATCTTCATCAAGAAGTGAAAACATGTAGATATCAGGCGGGGTTCTGCGTCTGGGCGTGCCCTGACCTTGAAATATTCGGTTGAGAAGACCCAAATAGAACCTCTGGGCAAACACTACGTTGGCGCTAGGGTCTCCTCCATCCGTTGGCCACCCAACCTCACCAATGATAACAGGCATTGACGAGAAACCATTCTTTTCAAGAGCAGAAATGAGGGTGTCAAAGTTTGCCTCGAATACATTGGTGTAAGATATAGAGCCATCAACAACAGGGGCAGCAGTGTTGTTGAAGAAGGCGTATTCTTTTGGGAAATTGGGGTCAGAGTTCAGGCTAAGAAATGGATAGATGTTGATGGTAAGAGGAGAATTATTTTGACTGAGAAATTTGACAATAGATATCATTAGGTCATGGATGTCAGCTCGAAAATTGCCACCAGAAGGCAAACCAGTTTCAGTCTGGTAAACATCTGCATTTAGTGGCACCGTAACCTTCACTTGTTTTCCTAAGCCAGCTTTGATCAAGGCTGCTTGAATATTTTCGAGTGCTGGGTATGTTGTCTGAAGAAAAGTGTCTTTATAGGTCTTCAGGAAAGGCTCATTTCCTACAGCTACATACCTGACAAAAAACAAGTGTCAGAACAAGAGTAAAATATTGAAAATAGAAGATTTAAAGTGTATATTTTTTCTTCTTCTTCTTACCTTATGTCAACACCATATCGGGATATATATTCAGACACATTCTGTTGAACCCAGTTCACAGCAGCCTGGACACTGTTTGCAAGAGGTGCCAAGAAATCATTTGGTATCCCAACCATAACTTGGATACCAGAATGGCCTAAAGCCTTGAGTGGCCCTGGTTCAGCTTCAAATAGCTTAACCTTGTCAAAACCATTGTTTTTCAATAGCTGAACAATTATGCTAGGCTGTAGAGGGTGAGTTGTTTGTGTTCCCCAGTTGCATGCAAGCCCTCTTACTTCCTTGACTAAACCTAGACTCATTAAGCACAGCAACAAGAACCTCAACAACATGCAGCCATGCCCCATAATGTTCTGTAATCTTTTTGTTTTTTTTTTTTTTGAAATATTGTTTTCTGCTCCTCAACTCTTATTTAGATTTGAATACAAGAAACTCCAAAAGAATACTAATAATAATAATGTTGCCCTTTGAGGTACGAAAAGGCAAGAATTTTCGTGACATATAGATTCAACAAAGAATTGGATTCTTAGGGGAAACCCAGTTGAATGATTATGCACCAATATAGAAAATTAATAGAAGTGGGAGAGTTTATATATCAAGAAAGGAATTGAGTATGCATGTTATGTCATATAGTTGTGCATTTATTGATAGTTTTCTTATGTTGGTAAAAAACCCACAAAGGGAGGAAATAATGCAACCTTTATACAACTAGGAATGTTTGTCTACTCTTTTAAAGGATTCTTCTTGAAAGTGTCTTTAAGATTAATCTTTTTTTTTTTCTTCCTTGTTGATAATTGTTGGTTACAAGTGATGTTGTCTAATAAAAGATTGAGATAGTTCCACGTTTTAATGGTAAGAAAATTTCCTTGATCAATTCAAATGCTTCCATATGCTTCATGATTACATAATTGCAAGCAAATTGTTGGGCCTTAATTGGTGGGAAAAAATTGACCCTAAACAAAGGCATGTAATGGCTTACCCAATGAAGAAAAAAACTATATTCTTAACCCTTTTTGGCCCTTTAACTATAACCCAGTCTCGCCATTGACATAACCACTTTTGGGTTGAACCTTTTCATGTTTTGCCACACTACGTGCATATTACAACTTGCAAGTACTTCATTTAATTGCAAGTCTAATAAATAGTGGACTTACTATAAATTGATGCTAAATAAAAAAGAGTTATTTATTTATTTAGTCTAATTGAAGTATTACTATTCAGTAGCACTTTTTTATATTAATTTTTGTAGTGCTAAAATCTTTTCGAATTATAAAAACACACGGATCAGAAATAGAATATTTTCTTTTATAAAGCGATAATTTTGTTAAAACATATTAACTTGTTTTTTTTATACATCAGAAATTTAACACATGCTAAGGTGGGGAGAGAGGGTCTCGACCTTGAGATCCTCCCTAGTGCCACTAGAATCTTAATTATCCAGGCCAAACCTTACGAGCTAAAAACATACTAATTCATATGATTTATATGCACTCTATAATCAGTGCGAGATTACAAAAAAATTAACTCTCATTTCAGTTCCCGTAGATGAAAGGTACCACATCCCATATAATTAGAAAATACACTTTAATAAAAAAAATGGTAATAATTTAGCTAATTATATCTCTAGCAATTATTAAGATAAAGATAATGTATTTGAGTAATGAGTCGCTTACAAGTTACAATGGAGATGTTTATATAAATAAATGGCTCGTGATCGCACAGAGGAAAAAGTAGAAGAGGATAATATTAGAAGTAGCTGTCGGTGTGAGGACACAGGCACACAGCCAACTAGAAAAGGACCTACTGAGACCCTTGCCAGATCCACTGATAATCCCCATCATATCTAATGCTATGTCCCTTTCCTCTCCAATTCTATTTCTCTATTTTTGGCCTCATTCTCAGATCATTACATTTTTCATATCACATCATATCATAGCATCTCTAATACATAAATTATTGAGTTCATTACAATGAATTTCTTATCCCTCGCAAGTAGGCGTGGGCATGGGCCGGTTTCGGTCCGGAACCGGACTGGTCAAATATAGAATCGGACTAAACCAGCTTCAAATCGAGGGAGGGACTAGTTCAGGGTCGGTTCTACTCCTTCTCGAACCATGAACTGTCGATTCTGGTTCAGTTTATGAAAAAAAATTATGTAAAAAATATGTAAAAATTCATTTCATTTCCATGCAATTTACTATACCGACTCCGTTTCTAAAACGAATTGTGTTAGAAAATTCTAGATAATGTTCTCTTTCTCGTGGTATATTTTATTTTTTAAATTCTACATAATAACAAACTGGCAGAACCTAAACCATGAATCTGAACCGGCCGGTTTGAAACCAGCCCAAAATCGGGGTTAGATATATTATGATTCGGTTCGACCTTAGATATAACTGTGAACCGACAGTTTCGAACCAGAACCGCCTGGTTCATGAACCGTGGCCAGGTCCACTCGCAAGTCATATATAATCCAAAAGAAAAAAAAAATCATGGAATGAAATGAAAGCATGCTCAATAGTTGAGTAGAGAGCTGGAATGGTGAAGCATCGGTCAACCATATGTTAAGATATTGTTAGACTTTCCAGGACTCCATTCTCAAAAAATGTAAATAAAAAAAAATATGTGACAATAAAATAAATTGTTATCCGTCTGATTTAAATATTATGAAACTTAAAGAAAAATGTTTTTATTATAATTTTTTTTATCAAATGAATTAAATCATACAAGATAATTTTCACTTCTAAATCCAAATGTATTATAACCATATTTCTATTAATAAAACCAGCTTCTTTAACTATTATAAAATTAAAAATGAATTAATTTTTTTCAAGTAAATGCAGTCATATTAAATAGTTATTGAGAAATTTTTACTGTTCTTGTGGTCTTACCCGAGTTGAACTGAATTAGTCAGAGATCAATGAGCTATGAATGATTAAGATAAAAAAGATGAATTAATTTTTTAAGTGGGAAACAAATGAAATTTGCCACATATCCACTAATTCTAAGAGAATTTTTATAGTGAATATTTTGTAATAAAAATATTATTTCTTTAAATAAAAGAAAATTTAATAGTAGCTAATTTTAGTTTTAAGTTAAGTAAGAAGCAAAGGTCCATATGAAGTGTATAGTGGAGGCCTAGCTTAGTTAAGTCTAAAAGATGGTGTAAAAGAAGAGTCAGCCACATTTAGTATGTTTTAAATGCTAATGAAACTAGCACAATCCCGTCTTTCTCGCCGAATTTGCAAATAGATTTGTGGGTTTTTTTCTTTAGATTTGACAATCTTAGCCATTTTCTCTCTTCACTTTCCACATTGCTGCATTGTTTTCTTGAATAAAAATAAAAAAAATCTGCAATCTTTTTTTGTTTTTGGGTTAATGGTCATTTGTAATTGAACAAAGAAAGATGCTTTGTCTAAAAGCAGAAGTCCTCGATGACCACGACGACCCTAAAAACAACAGCAGCGGCAGCAGCATCAATACTTGTACTAGTACTAATAATGGCAGTACTGGGTTTGGCTTTGTTCTGCCATTAAATTTGTAAGTCCAACACTGTACTACAGTGCTTACATTTCTATCAAGTTACATTAAAGTTCATTTCTTTTTAACTTTTTGAGAAGTGGGTTGATTTTATATGCAATATGCAATATATGTATTGATTGTATGGTTGGTATTTGTTTCTACAGAGGAAGTTCAATTCATAAATATTTATGGAGAACTGGTAGGGTGGTGGTTAGTCGATCTGTTTCTTCTGAAGATGGGTTTGCTTCTGCAATTTCCGATCTTGAGGTACATATTATTGCTGCTGCATTTGTTTTTACATTTTCATTTGTTTCGTACTGTTAACAAAACAAAGTGAGCTCTTTGTTGTTGATATCATTGACCCTTGCCGACTGAAGCTGGTCTCTTTGTATTGGATTTCTAGTTTATGTCATTATTATCTTAAACTCTAAATGGAAACTATAATCATTTAACTTTTGTCATGCTATCCTTCTACTTTCTATCTCGTTATGGTCCCTCCAGATCAGGAACCTGGGAAATATTTAGAATCGGTAAAAAAAGTTGTTGCAGTCGGTCCATGAAATTGAAATAGCTGCAGTGCATGTTGCATTAAACTAAGCGAAGCTGTTAAACATTTTGTGGTTCTAATTGTAAAGAATAAAATTGGAAATAATATTGACTAAGTTCAGAGGTCATGTTTTGTTGATTTTGCATCATTCTTGACTACCTTTGCTCTCGCAACCACTTTGTTCTCTCACTGGTTTTGTCAATACGTGCAAAAGCACTAATCTTATATGATGAAATTTTACATAAACAAAGAGAAAGTGAGTTGGTCATAATATGGTTACATTGAACTTATTGGCCTTAAGTGTTCTAATAATCTATATTGGTAACTAAGTAAGATCTTGAGCATTCTAGAAGTGAGCATTTTCTTTTACTTGGGTTCACTCTCTTTTTCATTTTAAACTGAAAATTTTGAATTACGTTGTCATCAGGATACTAAACCTCTGGACAAAAGAAGTGGACAATTGAAAGTTGAAAATATGTCTGTTTACAGATATCAGCTTGAGGAAGATGTAAGTAGATTTCAATGTCTCTGTTTTTTTTTTTTTATTTAAATCTTTATTAGTTAGAATTATTGATTAAGTTGATAAGTAAATTCTTTATACTTAATAATTTCATTGTCAGGTCAAAAAGTTGCAACATAAGTTGCAAGAAGAGATTGACTTGCGCCTAGCTCTAGCAATTGCTGTTGAACATTCTGATTCATCCTTCTCCAGTTCACCTTGTCAGCTTCCAGATAAGGTTGACATCCTCAGATATGTTTTTCTCTCGCATAATTCTCTTCATCTTGGTTTATCTTTTGGTACATATCCTTTTTCTTCTCATATCTAGCCTCATGATGTGGATAGCAGGCCCAAGAGCTTTTGGATAACATAGCTATTCTGGAGATTACTGTATCTAAGCTTGAACAAGAATCAGTTGCCTTGCAATATGAACTTAGTCAAGAGAGAAATGAGCGCCGTCTTGCTGAGTACCGCTTAAAGCATTTGGCCAGTCCACAATCATCACCATTGGAATCCTCTCAGACTTGTTTAACAGAAATGGTATCCTCTTATACTAGTCTATTTTGGGTTTTTGTTTTATTAAGATGAAGTTCTGGATCTCCATATTATAAAATGAACATGTTTTCTTGTCGAGTCATTGGAATGCTATTCTCCTGACATAAAAGCATAGTGTAACTGAGAATAGGTAGAATTTCATAATTTATCATTTGTTGCAGATCAGGAGACCTTGCAGCAAAGAGAAAGTAGAAGGAAAAGTGGAGGATAAGCCCCCTTGGACAGATTCAAATGAAGATCCAAACAAGGACCAATTTGTTGAGAAGCTTTGGCACCATCCAAATAGGCTTTCCGAAGAAATGGTTTTGTGCATGAGAGATATTTTTATCTTCTTAAGAGATTCTTCAAAGCTCACTTCTTCTGAGTGTACAGTTTCACCATCTTCACCTCAGGGACATCTCTCTTACTCTTCTTTGGCATCTTTCCCAGACTCACCGATAATGAATTCATGTATGAAGAGTCCTATAATTGACAATGGACATGGTTTTGAATCCTCCGCAAGACATTGCAAGGTTGATCCATATAGTGTCCCTGGAAAGGTAGATTGGATAGAAGGTATTGGAGCCTATGGTACAGCAGTTGAGGTCTCTTGGTTGTCAGTTGGAAAGAAAGAGCTTGAATACGCTTCTGGGGCTCTCAAAAGATTTAGGTTTAGTTCTTAACTTTTGAACCAAATTATTTGAAATTTGTTTTCTAGCCCCTTACATGCAGTGTGAGGTTTATTTTTCCTACCTCTCTTTTTAGCCCAGGATACGGAAGATCCTTGCTCTTAGGAGGCTGGATTTGTGAAAAGCTCTTTCATATATTAAGCATGGTTCCCAAACTAACTTTTCAAAAGACTGCTTGTATTTTATTGCATACCATTACATGGTGTCATAGCCTTTTTTCTCACCCTCACATCCTCCTTTTTTTTCTTTAAAACACAGCAAATTGCACACATATGGAGTTCCTTACTATTGAAAATCAATATCCAAATTTCATTTGAGGGTGCTGATCTTTTTTTTTTTTTTTTGGGATTATCCTGTTTGCATGCTCCACAGGTTGCTTGTTGAGCAGTTAGCTGGAGTTGATCCATCTAGCTTGAGTTGCAATGAGAAGATGGCATTTTGGACTAATGTGTATAATGCTTTGATCATGCATGTAATTCCCTTTTCACACTCTATCCAACCACTATTTAATATATGCAATGTAGCCTCTCAGTCCATATAATTCTCCATGTCCATATCCAACTTTCTCATTTTAATGTATATATGTATACATCTAACTATACTTGAGCTATTAAATGCTAGAGCACTGTAGGCCTTTCCCGGATCTGAGCACTCTTGACCTCAGTTACAACCATTTTATTCATCTGTAGGAAAAATTGCATAATGCATATGGTTCTTTATGAAGGATATGCATATCCTTACATGATGAATTCTCCTATTCTTACATATTTCATTGTTTCTACTTTTTGTTATTGCTTTTTCTCAGGCCTTTCTAGCATATGGAGTTCCAAGAAGTGATATGAAATTATTTTCCTTAATGCAGAAGGTTTGATATTGTAGTTAATTTTTTCAGGATAGCTCGTCTTCTTCCCTTCTATATCATTCTTGCTTAAGTCAATGTGAAATAAATGGCTTATTTGCATGCAGGCTGCTTATACCATCGGAGGGCGCTCATTCAGTGCTGCTGATATTGAATTTGGTATTTTGAAGATGAAACCTCCAGCTCACCGACCACAAATAGTATGTTACATGCATAACTTCCCTTAAACACCCTAGTGAAAAGCAATTTATGATGTGGGCAAGGCTTAGTGACTTCTAGTTACCATTTACTACTTAGGGATGGTAGATCAAACACAGTGCAGGCATGTTACCAACAATTTACTGCATTTTGCATTTTAGCTTTATATTTCACATTCTCTGCTAAGTGAATGCATGTATTTTTGTGCATTAAAGAGACCTGAATTTTCATTTTAGAGGGCCTGCAAGATAAGTGGCAGTTTCCAAAATGTATAGATGGTGTTTAATCTTTTCCCATGGTGCAATTTGGCTCACGTCTGACATCCATGAATTTCATGTCAGGCCTTGCTACTTGCTCTTCAAAAGTTTAAGGTAAGTGAGGATCAGGAGTTCTCCATTGACCATCATGAGCCTCTCCTGGCTTTTGCTCTAAGTTGTGGGATGCATTCTTCACCAGCAGTAAGTCCTTTTTGCTTCTTGCTCTCTGGTCTTTTTTTTTTTTGGCAAAGTCTTCAGCAGAAATGCAATTGACCTACTAAAAGGCACTAGAATAAATAAGGCATAAAATTCTCAATTTTCCAAAAAAACATTTGTGTTATATTCACAAGTTGAATATGATATTCAACATGAAAATAGCAAACCTTATATTAGGATTTTAGGATGGTGCAGTACTGCCCTCTTAGATGTACCACAAAAATTGCTAGTTAGGTACAAGTGTACAACCGTGCAAGTAAATACCACAATGTTTGAAAACCACCTATCATTGTTCATAGAGATGGTTCCCTGGATACTACATTGTCTGTTATGATAATATACGAAGAATTTGGACTAATAACTGCCCCCCATGATGTGGTTGACCTGAAAAATGGTGAACTTTACTAGTTTCAACCACAGAATGCTTTAAGAAGAGCTAAGTTATTCTCTATTTGTTTGTGCCCTTATCTTTCTGCGGTCAGGTACGAATCTTCACGCCAGAAAATCTGAAAGACTTGCTTCAAACTTCATTGAAAGATTATGTGCAAGCATCTGTTGGTATAACCAGTAAGGGAAAAGTATTGGTGCCGAAGTTGTTGTATTGTTTTGCCAAAGGGATTGTAGATGATTTGCAGCTTCCTGAGTGGATTTGCCAGTTTCTTTCCCCGGTGCAAGCTACCACGGTTAAAAATTGTTTATCAAACCACAAGTGGAGGCTCCTAGGTGCACGAAGCTTCTCTGTTCTGCCATTTGATTCAAGGTTCCGCTTCCTTTTCCTGTTGTAGAACCATAGGGAATGTCAGTTCCCTCCAACATACAATTCTAGCAAATTGTAGCGTCAAGCCATTTCCTACATCAAGAGAAGATTTGGGTACCTTTGATTGTATTGCCAGGTTATCGGCTGCTTTAAGAGCTACATTTATAGATCATATTGTACAGTGGGAAATTTCATTGATAAAATTTTGTTTGTTGTAGAATCCAAATCAATCCCGTAAAATTAGGATTAAGACACCACCGAGTTTGAATCATACAGGAATTCAGGAAAAATTGAGTGCATGTAGAATTTAAATCGATGAGCTATTGAGCTTGGCAAGTTGAAAAAAAGACTCAGTTTCTCAATTTCTTTTCATTTTTAATGTTTCTTTCCTGCACAAGATATATTAGAACTGCAGTCTGCAAATTTATCAATTCATAACTCCATAAAATCCACTGAGCCGAGCACATACTGACATATGGTTTATTGCAAAGGGTATTTTAACTTTAATCATGGATTAAAATGCATTCAAGCTCTAAATTAGGATAATAAGAATTATTAAGAAATCATAATCAATCACATGAGAAACATTTCGGAATCACTTTAACTAAGCAGAGACGAGATTAATGTGGTTTGTAATTGCACTGTTAAGGTGCCAAAGAGCACCTACTCATAGACAACAATTCTGATGTTCCTCGTTTCTAGATTAATTTCAAAAACTAATTTCCTTATCACAGCAAAAATTATACAAGACCAAATCCTATATATTCCTTCCTTTTTTTCTCTAAAATTCTTTACACTGAAACAATTTGCATCTACATACTCTAAGTCTGCAAATGAAACGCATGTTGTACAAATCCACTCAAAGATGAACTGAGTTCCGGATAATTAGATATGGAATGTGCAGCATTGCTGAAAATCATTCCCCAAGAGATAAATAATGGGCAAATCACAATGGTAGTAGAGATTTTAATTGCGCCCTGAAAAGATCTCCTAGTGCTCCACGAATGTCAATCTAAATAAAGGCAAAGGAAAAGTTTCAGTAAACACAACCAATTTAACACGTCAACAAAATTGTTAAAATTAAGAAATTTCAATTAAAAAATGATTCAGTAAGCTAGTGCACACATGCTCACTGAATCAGGATTAGGGAGATACCTGTTCGCAGCACACAAGTTTTGTAAGCAAAGGATAGAAGTCTCTCAAATGTCTTCTGAATATTTGATTGTTCATGGAGCACATGCCTTTAAGCACCTGAAAAAGATCACAACAGTAAAGAAATAGCATTAAAAAAGAAAAATTTCCAGCAAATGTACCATTAGAATTTGGGAGCTGCCTATGCACCCTATCCAAAGAACACCCAACTCTCTTTTCTTGTAAAACCGTTACACTAGTCTAATTGCTTGAAACAGATAAACTATAAAAATCCAAAAATCACTATAGGAAGATGAATAGAACCATTGCTCAACCATTCTTCAGTCACAGCATTAGTGATAAATGAGATGCAAAAGAATAGAAAAAGAAAACCACATTTTCAAATGTTGAGCAGAATCACACTAGGCCTAAAAGTGGCAATCATCCTTGGCAATCCAATTGCTTAATGCATATAATGAAAGAAGTTAGCTGCTGTAAAGTACTATCTTATTACAGACGAGGCAAACTTTGACATGTACAAAAAGAAAAGAAAGAAATTACACACCTTAACAATGACAGGTGACCGTAGCTCCAAAACTTGATGAACCTCCATATTAGTAGTCTCCCCTACAGAGGACTGGAGATCAGATGCTTCCTTAAGTACCTGCTCACAGAAAGAAACCAATTTCTCTTCTGCTATTCCTTCAAGCTTCTCATCCCCAGTTGCATCTCCGGTAAGGTGTGAACTATTTTCGACCGAAGAAATATTAACATCATCAGTACCATTGGATTCCGTTAGTTGCTCCTTGTTGGCATGGAAACCTGAAGTTGTTTTCTGTAACACATCTAGATAAATGCTAGTTCCTGCCAATTCTTGACGAAGAAGGTTTAGAGGAGGCCTGTAAAATAATAAATTGATGATTGCTTTTCTTCCAATAAACAGAAAAAGAAAAAAGAAAGAAAAAGAAACCTCAAAAAAGAGAAAGGGAGGCAAAACAAACTGGGCAGGAACTTGTTTCCCACCTCTCAACAGGAATGTGGTGCATCCGAGTTCTGAGGTTTGGGTATGAATTATATGAAGCAGCAAACTCTAAAGTAGATAATAAAACATCCATTATAGCAATCTTTTGTAATGGGCTCAACTTGCTCCAGTACTTCTTCTGCAAAATTTATTAGAAATTGTTATTAAAAAACAAAAAAACATTCCTCGTAGTCCAGAGAAAGTGATGCATTGACAACTGGTAAACCTCTTCTAACAGATAGGCTTTCTAGCCTGAAGGAACTGGCTTTAAGAATGTAAATGACAATCATTAATTGGTGGCAGGAGTCTATGGCTTTTGAAGGGAAACAGAAACAGTAAAACAACTTAAGAGCAGCATGCAAAAAAAAATAGGATTTATACCTGAATACTATCAATAGCACCAAGAAGTAATAATTGAGTGATGCACTTGCCCCTGATAGTGGCCATCAATGGACTTTCCTCCTCATCTTTGGCATCAGGCTCCACAGCATCAGGAACCTACAATGGTGTTGTATCAAAAAAAAAAAACGACATAGAAAAAAATGGGGAAGAGGCACATATTTGAAGTGCATTTCCAAAATACAGAAAGTAATTTTTATGATTTTCCCTTGATGCAATGGAGACAATAAAACAGTAGGGAAATTCAATATCAGCCAAAGGACTGGAAAACAACCAAAAAATCCCCACGAATGAAAATAACAAAGCCTTATACCATGTGCAAATTCTAGTTCACAGTTTTGAGCCCCTATATGAGCCTATCTCTTCCCTCGTCCATACTACATTAAATTCTCTGGTTTGTGCTTATATAAGACAAGATTGTGAACAAATGAATGGAAAGCAGTCAACCATAAGTGCAAAATCCGAAAAGATTTATTAGGAAGTCCGAGTTAATTACAGCCTTTATAATGTTAATATGTAATTCTGAAAGGAAAATGAAATTTTGAGTACCTTAACTGGAGAAGACGGGACTGAGGCATCTGAAGCACGAGCCTTGGATTTGGAGGTAAGATTTCTGAGAAATAGATTGTCCATCATATTTCCCATTATTTTTTGACCAAAAGTTTGACTCTTTTGGAGATCTGCAGGTTTATGAGCTTTCCCTGATGGTGATGGAAGACCTACAAGAATAAGCACATTCACTTTCTAAGTACGACCATTGAACGCATTATGGTACATAGGCTTATCTGCCAACAACTGGAAATGAACCAGAATACAACTCAGCACACAGCTTTAAGGGTTTACTGTACTGGAATTTAAATTAGCATTAACACAAATTTGTATGATTGAAGGGTACAGTATCATAAATCTGCTTCCAAGACATTGGGCAGGAGCAAAAATAAGAACATTGCTACAGAAGTGCTGGAGCCTATCCCCTGAGGTAGGTCAAAGCAGAGAAGTTGACCAGAGGGAGAGGTTGATAAAGTGTCATCAGGCAGCTATATGTTTGTCCTCTGTGGGCACACCAATGACATTCCATAGAACTTGATTAATTTATTAATAATTTACAGGTTCAATAAACCAACCTTCTGATCCATCCAAATTGCTTTGCAACCCCAGTTCCTGGCTGTGATCCTGTACAACAGATGCATGATCACCACCATAAAAAATTCGATTATCTCCAACATCACCTGTACTATCTTCTGGATCTGTAACCAACATAGAAGGACCTTTGGGATTCTCAAGACTCAAAGCATTAAGCAACTCAAGTGGTTGTGTTGTGTATGAAGCATCTCTAGTGGACAAAATAAAAATGGTTAGTCCTAAAATTAATTAAAAAAAAAAAAAGATTCCAAGATCAGTAATTAAACTCAGATAAATAAGACAAACCTTATGCTTTTCAATAATGTGTCCCAGTCACTCTCACTAAATTGGTGACCACCAACTTCTATGAGATGTACTAATGCACCCAAAGAGATGGAAACCACAGTCTGATCCGTCTTTTTTGCACAGTCCAGAAGCAAGCTCAGAAGTGGAGGCAACATGAAGCATACTTCCTACATAAGAGACAGGAAAGACAACTTGATAATCTCCTACAAACCAATAAGGAGCATAGTTTATTTGCATCATTCAAATGCCAAGGAACATTACTGGCAATCTAATTAAACTGGTCTAATGCATCAAGTTTAAGAGATCATATAATTCAGTAATGCACCAGCCTAGCACGTTCTTTTGGTAATACTTAAACTCAGCATGCTCAATACCCTTCAACATTCCCACCCAATTCTATTACTACTTACAAATAATGCAAATTGTCAATCATTTGGTTTCAAATGTTACATCTCCTGCAAATTCTTAAACAGATAATTCAAAAGATGGACCGATGAAACTTTTAAGGTTAACTCAAGCACTAATCAGAATTATGGATCCCATAGAACCTAAGTGCAAAGGCATCACAAGTTTTGTTAAGAGTAGAATATCTCAAATGTTAAAATTACTCTTGCATGGATATTTAGACAAAAAACGAAGGAAGGAAAAAAAATGATCATTCATACCTTGTAGAATGTGTTAAAAAGGTTGCACAGCAACTGAAGTGAATGAATGCTGGTTTCTCGAAACCACTCATCATCCGAAGAGATGAAGCTTTCTTTTCCAGCATGTCTCACATGATCAAAAATGGGAAACAAGACACGATGGAAAATGCTCTCCCAAAATGATGTTGAAAACTTGCTACCTCTCTCATTTAGTAAATCAAACAAAACTTCAAGTGCACAGCTTCTAACCTCAGGTCTTGCATCTGATGTCAAATCTGATAAACCAGCTAGCATAGGGAACCAATAATGCTCAGTGACATCAAAAGTTGCATCCACATTAGCATCAATAGGCTTGAGAGCACCGCCAGGTATGAGGCCCTAAAATGTTAAAAGAATTATAAACAGTTGCATAAGAACATTCAGTCAGTAAAACAACCAATTGCTAAAACATGATAAACCTCATAAGAATTTAAAAAATCAATTGATTAACATAGAAGGTGAAGAGTTATGCAACAAACCTCTGCCAAACGATCCTCGCATATGCGGAGAAGTGCAATAGCCTTCAAACTTATACGATGAGAAGTTTTATTGTTGGCAAACCTTATAAGACAATTGACACAGTCCATGAAACAATCTCCAACAACCTGATCAAAGTGTTCCAAGATGACTGCAAAAGTCCATTGTATCAGATATGCTAAAACTGGGAAAAGAAGACTTGAAAATCAATAAAGCAAGAAACAACCACAGGGAAAAAAGAAAAAAAGGAAAACCCTTTTCCTACCCTGTTCAACATTTTCAAAGGCACTTTCCACAATTGACTCCAGTTCATCATCTGCAGCTGCTGTGAAAATCATAAAAACACTACGCCATCCAGACTTAATGCTTCCAACTTTAGATTTGATCATCTGCAACAGACACCAGCTAATTATTGCTTGATAGGATGTGCAACTGCTTGTACATGAAGATCATCCAGTTCAATAATTATTTCAAAAAGAAATCAGAATCTAAGAAAGGCAAGTAAGCATACTTGAACAATGCAATCAACAATTAGTCTTCTTATGGAATCACTTCGGCTATTCCGCATAAGAACAACAAAAGGCTTGAGAATGTCATTCTGGAAACTGAAATTAGCAAGCTCAGCACGTTCCAAATACTTCATACCGAGCTGTCTTAAAGAATCAATGGCATACATGGCAATTTTCTCATCACGATGGCTACCAGCAGCTATAAAATGATTTGCAAGGACAGACCATATTTTAGCCCAAACCTGGAAAACATATCAACAAAAACTTAGTAACAGCAAATATCACAATGACTTATATAGGTCATGCAACAGAATTATTGCAGTACAATGCAGAGTTGAGAAATGCCCCAATATGTCAACAAAGAAATACATAAAGAAGACAGCTTGACAGTCAATTGTCCAAGGGTACAAAATTCTAATAAGCAGACACTGATAGCACACTCATGACAGCATCTATCTATTAATTTATCTAAATATGCCATGATCAGGATTCAAAAACCAGACGGTTCAGCAAGCAAGTCAGCTGCTGGTTGCTCACTGGTCCCAACTCCCAATAAATTTGAGTCAAAAAGGCAACCAAACATAAAAATAAACATGCAATAAAATAAAATGAAATATATAATATTGATAACCAAACCAAACTCGATCAGTGCAGTCATTTCTTTGCTTCCTGGTTTAACTAGTTCAGTTTCAAAGTAGTGCATAACTGCATATAACCAATATATGTATTACTTAGCTTGAATACGAACATACAGATTTGTTTTTCAGACAACAGCAATAATAGGTGATACACAAATTTAGCATGCCTACTGGAAAAAGAGAGCACCTTTAAATTTTATTAGAAAGTGCAAATGCATGATAATAGCAGAAGCAGATGTCTTCTGAAATTTAACTGAGTGATGACCTATTAACTTTAGACAGAAAATATAATACACGGAAAGTTGCTCAGCTATTTCACCTGCAGCTGCAGGGGCACTACCCCAAGAAAACAGAAGCAGCTGAGCAGGAAAAAGGTACATTGAGACTCAAGATGAAATTATTTGGAAGAAAAAATGTTTCTCAAGAACCAAGAATGTGGAGGAAGCTTGCTTAAAGAAAGAAGATAGACCTAAAAAACATGGTTGAAGAAGAAAGCTCCTTTCGACATCAACAGTTTTACCCCTTAAGTCTTCCCTTTCAAAAAAGAGATATGTTTGAGGTTTTCATATTACAGATCTTGATTTGTGATTTATGGCATTTCCACTATAAAAAAATTCCAATCCCATAAAGGATTTTTCATGTAACCACCCCATTGCAAAGAACCAATTCAATCCCATAGCAAGGAGCCAAGCCATCTTCGCTCTTTCATAGTTAAAATATATTCTAGAAAGGATTGAATGTTTTTATGAATTATGGAGGACAGCATAACATCAATGGCTACAGCAAGAAAAGCATGTCCAATATGCCTAAAATTGCACCCTGGAATCACTTCCTAAATAGATTGAGTAATGAATCAGGTGTACAAACATGACCTGAATGCAGCAATTAAATATGCACAGGCCCGATACCAATTCGCTTGATAAACCCCACATGCTAGTTTACATGAAGTATAAGCATGTAAAGAAGTTAAACGGCCAAAGGGCATACCATGCGTATACGAGCCATATTGTAATAGCTGATCTCAACAAGCTTTTGCAAACTGAACACACGAGCAGGAGTCTGCTTTAATTCTTCAGCTGATACACCGCAGAGAGCAGTGAAGAATTCAACAATAGAGTCGCTGGGTAATTTAACGCTATTAACAAAAACTTGTTCAGCAGGTTTCCCAGCCAATTCTCTTAGGGATTGAAGAACTGCTTCCTTGGAAATCTGATTTGATCCATGCATTACCGTTGCAGCAATAGAAGGTGTTGAAGTGATAAATTCAAGCCGAGAAACACATTCCAAAACTGCATTCCACGTGTCTTGGAGGGAATCAGTTTCTGAGTCACATAGTGCAAGTAGAGTCCGCAATGCTTCTACATTTTTGCTACGCATTTCCTTTGGGGCATGCAAAAAAGTGAATCTGGCATGAAATTTCAGAAGCTTAAATATCATGGTCATTAAAAGTCTTCTTAATGATGGAAAATATTAACGCAATGAAATGCTTTAGAAAAGGCAAAAGCAAAACCAAGAAGTGGACTTATTACAATATTAAAGACAACAAGGAATTAAAAAGGAGAGACCTAATACTTAAAAGAGACTCTTACCGAACCAAAGATGTTAAGAAAGCATAACGCATGGTATCCATTCCAAGAACATGTGTTATGTGTATCCCAGCTTTAAATCCCTCCATGCAGAGAACAACCCTTGGCTTATTTTCACCCTCCTCCATGGTCACAGAAAAAGTAGCAAGTAGAGGCCACCCTACAGCCTCAACCATAGGCCTTATTATTTCAACCTGTTGTACGGTGTGGAAAATTCCTCTTCTTGCTCCTTGCTTCCGAAATATTGCCTGTGTTTGCTTAATTATAGCTTCACTCTCAGACTTGGCATCAGTTGATGACTTCCTTTTGGGGAGATCCAGATTCAGAATATTGACAAGACGACCTCTCTCTTCACTTCTGCTTTTCCCAATATCAGCTGCATCATCTTTCATTTTTATTTCTTCTTTAACAATGGAGTCATAGATCTCTTCCAGTAGATCCGTCGGGGCACAATCTTCAGAGTCATTCATGGCATTCACGCGTACGAAATCTGACTTGGACATTTTAGGCCACACCATCGGGTTATGTGCATCTGTATTCAACATTATAACTGCATACGCAAGAACATATGCAGTATCTGCATTTTTAAAGAGACCTGGATTATCTGCACAATATCTGCCAGAGACAAGGCATAGAAAGATTAAACTACTAACTAGCAAAAGGAATGGGATAGAAAACTAAGTACTTGTTAGATGTCCGAGTTACATTCAATTCTAACATAGAGCTGCATGTTTTACCAGCCTGATTAACGACAAAACAAAAGAAATTCTCTCCAAATACAAGTAAAACAGGAAAAAAAATGCAATATGAAAAAGGAAAGGAGAACAAAGGTGTGGAGGCAAGGAGGGAAGGCTTGCACTGTTCAGTCCTGGCAAGGGATTCACCAGGAGGAATTGTAGATGCAAAAGGAGAGCTGTAGCTGCTAAAATAAGATTGGACTGGACTAAGTGGCATCAGGCATGTTATCCATGGTTAAAATAAAGAAGAAAGACACACAGAAAAAATTCAGTACAGTTATATAGAAACACATGCATATGGATCTTCCCCAACACTCCCATACCTTTCTGCGAACTTTTCCATGATTCGATCTATCTTTTGAGCTTCTCCGGGAAGTCGGAAACCTTTAAGAAATTCACGGATTGCCGTATCAAATTTCATATCTGAAAACTTCATAGAATCCACATAAGCATGCATGACAGCAAGGGGAAACTCTTCATGTTGACCCAAATAATCACCAATCATAGCCTGCAAATTCATCCATGATTACCAAAACCCAGATGAGCAAATTAATAACCTCTAGAGAAAAGAACTCCACCTTATTCAAATTGGGAGTGTTTTTTAGAAATTGAGCAACTGAAGCAGGGTTATTTTCCACCAGCTTATTTGATATCAGATACTCTACGCCCTTCATTGGCTTCCGGTTGAACTGTGATACAACAGAATTGTCAGTGAGACTTTGACTGTACCTGAGCGCAAAAATCCAAACATCAGTAGTAGAGTTGCACCGCAGTTATACAGATAACACAGGACCAATCACCTCTCCTATAGCAGCTTCCATTGTAGATTTGTGAGCCTTTGCCTTTTCAAAGTTATTGGGCACATCTTCTCTGCTTTTTGTCTCAACAGATGCTCCAGTTGAAAGTTCTTCAAGAGACTGGACGTTTTTTATCTTTTTCTCAGATTCTCTACATATATTCTCCCAATCAACCAGTGATTTCAGCACACTTACGAGACACTGGAAAGATCAAGGAAGAATAAGCCATCTAGCATCTGTTAATGTAGCACCACCAAAATGCATAGAGAAACAGTTTGATTAACCAGATCATTTTCAGACAACAGGCAATGCGAAAATCTACCTGAAGTGATGAACCTTTAACTGAAGCAGTCTGGGACACAGAAACAGAATTTGGATCTGCATTTTGAGTCCCTTGAGCTATTTTAGACAGTGAATTTACCTATAAGATAAGCAAAGAAGATAACAAGGACATATTATATGCTTGGTAAAAAGTTTTAAATAATTCAGATTTGCCAAACAGACAGCAGAATGAAATAATTTCAACAATACCATGCGCTCAAACAAGTTTGGTGCCTCTAGATCACAGTCATAGTTCACATATACATCAACAAGCATTTGGGGATCCTTGCACACTTTCTCGACCATACTGCAAAACTACAATGGTTCAGTAGGAAAATAGGGAAAATAACAGATGATGAATAAAGTGTTGAAAAAAATTACTACAATGTACATATTATAATTGCAACATTCAAACAATTGGAAAGAACATTATACCGGAGAACACTCGTTTTTTGGTTAATAGGACATTCTGAGCCATCCAATGATCGAAGAACTATCAAGGGAAAAAACACACCAACTTCACCCTGGAAAGATTTCATAGGCATGATTATTTGAAAAATGCAGCCATTTACAGTAAATATTTTAGAGTAATGCCATTGCAGAATAATTAACTGTAACAAATCACCAATATCATTTACTTACTTTAAGACTTTCCCTAAATCGCAATAGAAGAACTGAGAAGATTCCAGTTGCATACTGCCATTAAAGAAAATCACAATCAAATGAAAAAATAATTGCACAGCAGAATTTTTGTAAAAACAGGTCAAGAAAATAAAACTGATTATTAGATCTTAGTAACCTGAAATATGACAGGCGACTGTGAAACTGAAGCCCGCAATAGAGCATAAGAGAGGTACGCTTTTACAGAGTCAATGAAATGAAAGTTCTTGGTAAATGAATGGCTAACGCCTTCCAACAAACCCTGCAATAAAAGGATGCTAATTTTTATAAGAGAAAATTTATAAGATGATCATATATGCAAAAAAAAATAAAATAAAAATAAAAATATTAGCTCGGATTCCACATTATCTTTAATCGATCCTCACTTTTTTCCGTGCAGGGATGATGAACCAAGGACGAATCACATTTGTCATATATTTTGAGTATGTCGTATATAATTATATATAGTAAATTTCTCCAATATGTAGGAAAAAGTAAGCATGTTTTGTAAGCTACTACCAAAATACAATCTTTCAGCAGCAACTATTTATCATGACAATGATTAGTTTCAAAAAGTATATATGATAAGACAGTACTATATGGCTTCTTTTATTCAATTTATAATCTTGTATTCCCCTATGAATCAGAATGCTGATTGCAGATGGGATAACTGAATAAACTACACAAAACCAGAAAAGTAGATGCAGCTGCTAAAATGCTAGGTCTAGGATAAGGCTCCATTTCATTATGTTTAAACAATCAATCAAGACATGCAGACAGAAAGAACCCAAAACCAAACCTGCAGAAGCTCTAGAGACAATATCCTCGTCTTGGTTGTGACTTCATCAGTATCTTCTTTCATACCCATCTGCAGACATTTATTTAAACAGTTATTGGGATACAATGAAAGGCTAAAAGAAATATGAGGAAATGCTGAGAAAACGAACCTTGCAAAGGGTGCGGAATACCAGCAAAGCATCTCGTTGTCCAATGGTCATGCTCTCTAGGTCAATCCCTCTTGAGGGGTGAGAAGAGTACAAAGTAAATGAAATGATTAAAACTTATTTTTATTCTGAGTTTTTACTGAGAAAAATTGGGAAGAGGTATCCAAAATTTTTCATATCCATACCGTGTTATCTTTTTACCATCTTCAATATGGACAGCTTTGTCAAGGACAGCCTCCAAACCCTGTATGTAACAGTTTAAACCACAATCAAAAGACAAAACTTAATACAACATTTTTGCACTAAGCAGAAATAATGAAATAATATTTGCTAAATAAAGGGCAGTCATCGTGCATAAAGTATCATGGGAACAGTTGAAGTAAAGTATCATGGGAACAGTTGAAGTGAAAGACTTTATCATAAAAAGAAACTTAAATAAGAAAATAAATAAATAAAAGTATACCTTGATATCAGCACCGCCAGCCAGATTTTGGAGTTCCTCAACAGATGCAAGAGATGTCTCTTTAATCTGGTTAAGTGCATCTCCCAAAGTCAATCCTTCCTCATTTTGGTCTGCTGTTGAAGCTTCTTCCACTGTTGCATTTGAATTCTCCATTGAGGAGCCTTCTACATTTTCAGCAGAACTAGATGAAGCAGAAACCTGATTTTGCTGTTGGACATTAAAGGCCTATCAGTGACAAACAGAACCAACTAATGTTCTCTCCTTTTCTAACAGATTACAGAAATAGATTTACAACTGTGATAAATTTATTTTCCATACAGGATCAGTTTCCATTCTTCTGAATACGATGCTGATCATCTGCGTCAACATTGCCTTTGATGTTGCTTGATTTATATGGCTCTTGCTACACATCCAAACTACAGATCATGAGTGCTACTCCAAGACCCAAGTTCATATCATATTACTGTTTAATAACTACATCATATGAATTGATATTATTTGCCATTTAAATAACTACATCATAAGAACCTGTGCAAGGCAATATTGTAGCAAATTCTGATTACTCCCAGCAAAGGCTCCCCATGTACTGCATTCAACACAGGTTTCTCAGAAATATAGAACTGCAAATATAATGTGATATGTATTTGTATATATGTGTCATGTGTAAGCTTAGCTAAGCAAGCATGCTCAACAAATAATAATGTCCCAAACATATTAAGTTAAATAGAATTAAGGCATTGAAGACATACTACAAATGAATTGGGAAGAATGGTTCAAAACAAAATTGGAGAAGCCCCACCTAACATGCCAAAATGACCAGTAAAAAGAGCAAACAATGTTCCAGCAAACCAAAAACTCCACTTTATGCCAGGTCTATTTCCCAGTGAGACAAGCATCCAATTTGAAAACTTATGGCTAAAGCTAGACACCGATAGGTCTTGGCCTTTTTTACTTTGCTGGATCTTGTTTTGGTTTAAGGTTTTGTCAGTCAAAATCCATCTAAGCGTGATTTTAAAAATTCTAATCTCATTAAATATCTTGAGTTAAGTATATATGAATTTTATGCTTCAGGATTATTACTGTAGATTGGCTTGAGACTTTCACTCAAGCTTATTATACAAGTATTGACTCATGTTTTTGTTCTTTTTCCTTCCTCCCACTTTCATCATCTTGTTTTGTATTATCAAACAAATTCCCATGAAACCTTAAATTCCTACCTACTTTTCAAGAATCTCCCCTTTTATTAGCCATCCAAAGTTCCAAACATCCTTTAAGCCCCTAAAATCATTGTGTGTCCCAAAGAAAGAAACACACACATTCATCATGACTCATGAGTTTAAAACCTAAAACCTTGTCTACTGAACACTAGCCGACCACAATACTCATGTAAGCCAATTACAAAAATCTGTAGGTTATAGCACATCATCAGTTCTACCAAACATATCATAGATACAATGCAAGGTTTCTGTTTTCTTCTTGAAGCAATATTGCAAGATACCTCTAAATTTTGCAGATGCCACTGCAGTCAGAAGTACCTTTAACACTTGCAAAATCGTACTGCAGGAAATCATCAAAAGTTGAAAAGCATATCAAGAAAAATATATCTGAGAGTTAAAAGCATTTGCATATACATACCTGTCAGGTGATGAATTGTCAACACAATTGCAAATCATGTTCAAAATTTCAGTAAACAGCTGAGCATTTTTACCACCTTCTAAACCAGGATCTCCCTCTAAATGATCATAGGCAATGAGTTTCTGTGCATGTATAAATTGTATAACATAAGTTAGCAGTGACCATGCAACAGCAGCAACATAGACAATATTTTGCATGGAAAAGCTTAGGCTTTTCTTCATCCTATTGAAAGGACCTCAAAAAAACCAATAACTAAAAGATTAGAAAGTATAGAATTACATATAAATGAAGCAAGTTGACATACATGAAGACAATCCAATGCAGGTTCTAAGATTTTCAAATTCTTTGTCTCAAAAGCAAGACGAAGTGGATTTAATACAAGCTCTACGTCAGCTCCTTCTAGCGTGCACCCAGCATTTGCTAAGGTAGCTGTTATGTTTCCACTGTTGCCAACTGGCTTACCGGTTTGTGCCTCCTCAGAAGTATGTGGACCTATCTGTGGCTGATCTGATTGTGTTTCAGTTTTTGCAGCTCCACCTTCAGATTCAAGTGAACTGCGAAAAATGGATAATTTACAGAATTGATATCAGATTACATCTACGGCAAACTAACACCAGCCATGGTCTTGACAAAAATATTCTTCTTAAGTAATATTCCCTAAAATAACTCAATTACAATTTAAATTACATTACTACAACATCACTTTCACGCTACAAATACAAGGTAGAAAATGCATAATCGCATATAAACTACAAAAATCTAATTGCTAGGAAACTATATCCTAAATGCATGTCAACCTAAATCTCTAGCAATGAATGGATGAATAAAATATATGGAAAAGTTTAACAATGGGAAGCAAAATAGATGGGGAGGTTAGATAATGAGAAGAGTTATGACCTAATTAATCCAAAGTTTTGGGTAAAATCTCAGTTATAGCTAATTCTCTTATTTGTATCAAATCTACATTACATTTAACATTTGTATTAATTTTAGCCAGCCATAAAGTCTCCTAATATGGATGTTTTCCAGCACATATTCAGTGCAAATGGATCATGTAGCAGAAAGAGTTAGAATAATGTTGGTACACATGGCATAGCTGGTGCAAACAATGTATCTAGAGGTGCTCGAAGATGCCAATGGATTAAAGAAAGAAATAGCTGGTGTAAGTAGAGGTAGAAAAGCAAGTTCAAACAAAATAGGAGTGCATTTGATATTTAATATATTTAGCTTCAGATTTTATAAGGCTGGCCATAACCGAGTGCAAGAATTGGCTAAAACTAAAATTTTGCAATGTTCATTTATGTGGACATTAACCCTTGTTCAAATGCATACCCCTCAGCTCCAGCCGATGACACTGCTTGACTCGTCTCACTTGGTTTAGACTGCTGACTTGCTACTTTGGTACCATCTGAAATGAAAAAAAATACAACAAGGATCAAGAAAGGGGCTCCCAGCAGATAGATCACTCATACGTATGAGATAGTCAACAACAAAATAGATAGATATTGGCACACATCAGTTATACTGTAATGAGGAACCAAAAAAAAAAAAGCTTCTTGTATTGGAGCAAGTAATTTAATCCTAAGAACTGCTAAAATTGAACTTCTAAATGGCAGCATAAGGCAAATCACTAGGATCACACATGTAAAGTCTAAAAATGAAAGAACTCAATTTAATTGAATCATATTAAGTCAATTCTCTAGTTTAGCAAGTCTCGAGTTACTATAATCCAATTCTTCCAATCCCAAAAAACAACATTTCGAAGGTGAATTGAAATAAACAAAATCATGCTGCAGTGACGTGATTTCACAAGAACTCAATTGAACTGAAATTTGTTCTTGCAAATAATTCATTCCAAACAAGGCCTTTACAGTAAATCTCAACCTTATAAAGAACTAATCATTATTGTTTCCACATTCTCAATTCAGTCGATCTGCTCCTCAAGATTCTAACACACCATAATTTCAAGTAAAACAAGCTAACGAACCAAGCACACTTAAAAATGCACTTACTAGTCAAAATAAAGCTTATACAATAGCCACATTACATGAACCAAAAAAAAAAAAAAAAGCTAAAACTAAGATCCAGAAACTGACCGATATAAGCCTGAACAGCCTTTTGAAGATCTGGATACTTTTTGCCTGAACATTCCTTGAGCATAGAATCAAATGCTCGGCTAACAAAACCACCTGCTGCCATTTTCTGCAACAGCCGAAACAAAAATCAAGTGAAAAAAGAAGCAGTTAGGGCTACATAATTCAGCTCAGAAATGCTAAAACAATATCAAAAAGAAGCAAAAACAAATGTAGATCAAATCGCGACTCAATCTGAGATCGAAGTAAGAGAGCGTTACGAGCTAAGAAGGAGACGAAGAAGAAATGATGATTACGTGATGTTTTGGACGAGAATCGATGAATGAGGTGT
>CATIWO010017818.1:0-36617 GCA_949673435.1 Macaranga tanarius | reverse complement strand
CAAACAGCAATAAAAACAAGATTTAGAGCTCAAGAACAAATTAAAAACTTCAAATTGATGAAAGAAATAAGTAAGGAACATATTAGGGAGTAAGAATCACAAGAAAAATTGATCAAGAAGGAAGGTTACCTCTATGCGCTTTAATTGAGTCAATTCTGCCCAAACTTGAAGAACACACAAAAAGGAGAAGAATTGAAGGAGAAAAAATGAAATTAAGAGTGAAATAATGCAAATAAGATAGTATATATAGGGATCAGGTCAATACAAGTTGGTTTCCTTGTGTTTTCTTCCTAAATAGGCTAATCCTTTTTGGTGTAGGATTGTAGAAATCTTCCTAGTTTCCTCTCAAGTTTAGGAAACTTTTAAGGCCAGGCTATAATAGGAATCTTTTAACAACCCTAATATATATATAAACACCCCAACAATAAGAATTTATAGCCTCCAACACGGTTTCAAATAATCAAGAACAATCAACCAAATCAGACTTACTCCTTGAGGTTTTTTTTCAGATTTCTTCAAGATTTCTGATTTCTTTTCCTTTTTTTCATTTCTTTTCTTCTTTTTCTTTTCTTTTTCTTTCTTTTTCTTTTATCTTCTTTTTTTTTTCAAGAATCCGAATTCACAAGAAGGATCAAGAACAACAAGAATACCAAATTAAGAACTGAAATAAAACTCAAAGGAAACAAACAAATAACTTAAGGAAAAGGATAAATAACCTGATTTAAGAGCCAAAGCTCTGATACCAAATGTTAAAAACCTCCAAGAAATAGAACCACAAACCCTAACAATTATGAACCCGTGAATTACTATCTTGAAAACCCAAGAATAAATTGATGTCAAACCCAAGAATCGCTTAGATCAGATTGTAGAGATTTGTTAATTAAAGAATTAGAACCTAAAGAAAACTAAGTTCTTTAAACCCTAACCCTTAACACGCCATAAGGATAGATCAATTCCTTGATAAGTGATTTATGCATTCAATAAGAATTCAAGAATTCAAACAATTATGCAAAGGAAACAATGATAATTTTTATTCAATTCCAATCTGCCTAAAAATGTCCCAAATATGGTGTTTTTATAATATTCTAACATAATAAAACCCAAATAATAATAAAAGAAACTACTAACTACTTAGCCACCAAGCATAAGGCTTAATAGTTAATAACATAGTTCTGAACTAAAGAAGAGAATTCAGCCCATATATTAGCCCACATTAGTCTTCATGTATTTGGGCTTGCAAAAAATTAAATAAAGCCCCTTCATTAAAGTCTTCACTTGGGTTGAACCTAACATGAGCAATTGGACTTCTTTGATTATCCCAATCTTGCATATAGCCAATTAAGGCCTGTTGGAGCTTCTTAGACCTTGACCTTGTAATTGGGCCTTGTGGCATAGTTAATGGATCCTTAGCTTTATCTTTGGCTTTGTCTTTAGTTTCCTTGTTGTCCTCTCCATCAAGCCCATCCAAGCTATCACCAATGCAAACACCACCACCATCTTTAAGCTTCGCCATGTCCATATCACCCATCCAAGCTGTCACCAATGCAAAGCCCATTACCATCTTCAAGTTTGGTCACATCTATATCAAAATATAAGGTTGGTGAAATTGTATAATCGCTGCCTGGGGCCGGATACACATTCTACCCTATGAAAGTAATGTAGTTATATTGATAAGTGTATATAACCGTTGCTAAGAGTCGGGTGCATAGTTTGCCTTGTAAATGTAAGATCATATCTGAGGTATATGTTTATCTATTGCCTAGGGCCAGATACATATATTAATTTGGATCTTAGAAATCATTTGAATGTCTTTGGTAAATCATACTGTGTTGTATATTACATGAGAAAGTAATTTTAGAAAGGGAAATTTGATTGAAATGTTTTAAAAGGAAACAAGGAAGTTTAACTTCCGGGAAATTGGTTTTGAATTTTTAAAGGATTATTTTAAATGATTCTTATGAATTGATTATGAACTTATTTAATTTTTATGGTTAAGCTGGAGTGATATTTTTGTTCGCTCACTGAGTATTTTCTTGTGAAAATACTCACCACTCTTTTTTATTTTATTTTCAGAGTTAAGTGGCTATCTGGGAGATAGCTAAATATTTTAAGGGAAGCAGGAGCAGTGAAAAATCTCAAGAATATTGTATAGTTAGGATATTTAGTGAATATACGATATTGTTTAAAACAGTTGTAAATTAATGAGTTGTATTACAAGATTTGTATATAATAGTGATGGAAATATTTTAGGATGTATTATGATTTAAGAGTTATCTAGTGGATAATCAATAAAGAAGTAATACTCGGCCACATCAATACTTAAGTTAGGAAGGTCAAGTATGTGAACTTCTAATAAGGGTAGTATTGGGGTTGGGTGTTACAATTTTGGTATCAGAGCAAGGCTAGGTTCTGTATACAGAATATAGAATTTGATGGATATTAGTGATGATATGAGTTTTGATGGTAATTTATTATATTAATTTTTAAATTTCAGAGAGATGGCAAGAACTACAGGTGGTTATATAGGAAGATAAGGTCGAGGTCCTGATCATAGATGTGGTAGAGGTCGAGGTAGAGGACATAGTGTCTAGGATAATAGAGTAAATTTGGTAGAGTTGGCTAATACCTCGACTAAGGGTCGAGCATTTCTATGAGCATTACCTCTGTCGTCAACATCAATAGGCAATGAGAGGAATGGAATGTGTAATGCTCAAATGTATAGTCAACAAAATAGTTCGGCATCGGCCGTACCTGTAATGTTATTTGAGAATGTGCCTAGGAGAGCGCAGAATAATTACCAACTGTTGTAGCCCATGATGTCTATAAATGTGCCGAACCAACCAGCAGCCACAATAGTACATATAGATGCTACTGATTTGGTACGCACGATGGCAACAGTGATGTCAGAATAAGAAAGGTACAGGAAGCCCAAAGATATCATCAAGCATTCAAAGAAGTGTGGAGCTTATGACTTCCACGGTACTTTGGACCCAAGACAGGCAGATAAGTGGGTTAAAACTGTGGAAAAGGCCTTCAATTCATTATAACTTAGTGATGAAGAGAATGTGAGTAACGTATATGGCCTTATGTTTGATAAGGCTGATGATTGGTTGACCAGGATAAGAAATTTATATGGAGAGGCTTTCATTTGGCCAGTATTCAAAGAGGAGTTTAATAGAGAGTATTTGACTGAGACTTTTCAAAAGCAAAAAATAGCATCTTTTGTAAACTTAGTACAAAGGTTCAATGACTGTCAAGGAGTATACTGGAAAATTTGAAGATCTGTACCAGTATGTAAAAGATGTGTATCCTACATAAGGAATGAAAAGTGATAAATTTAGGGATGGATTAAATGTCTCCCTACGTGGAAAGCTTAATCTGTATGCTGGCACAACCTTTAGAGGTTGGGTTGAGAAAGCCATGGAATAAGAAAGGTTGGATAAGGAACTAGAAGAAGCTGAACAACAAAAGGAGTTGAACAAGTAATTTGGGAATGAGAATAAGAAATTGAAGTTTACCTCTAAATCAGAAGGAAATATTAAAAATTGAGGAAATGGTGAACCTCAAGAAGGTCAAGCCTCGATAAGGCAACCGATGGCACCACATAGACAAGTAGATGTTGGAGAAACATATGCAAAGCCATGGTGTAATGAATGCAAAAGTCACCACATAGAGAATTGTAGTAGACGCACAAGAGTGCGATGTTATCAATATAGTGAGATAGGGCACTATGCTCGTGACTGTCCTGAGAGGGTTTTGTAATAACTGAGTAAGAAAGAATAAAAGCGCTTAATGCGATAGAATGTATAATTAATTTATAAAGTGGACTCTATTTATGATAGATGTAATAGGGATTTTAAAGTCTATGAATAAAGGAAGCGTTTGTTTTGAGATATGATGGTTAAATTAGCAAAGTTTTTATTGATAAGAAACAAGTACGTTGTTAGTATAAGAATATAAATGAGGAAATTATTAAATTGAGTTGTAATGTAGAGAATTTTTTAGAATAAAATTGTGGATATAATGTTTAGTGAAGAGAATGATAAAGATTAAAGTAAAGGGATTTTAGGTAATAACGTGACGAGTTTTCTCCGAATTTTAAGGACGAATATCTTTTTAGAGAGGGAGAATTGTTACATCCATACATGAATAATTAAGTTATTTTGGGTCAAGATTAAATTGTAAGGAAAATAAATTTAGAGAAAGGATTTAATTGAAAAAAATTAAGTTGGGGTACCAAATTATAATTTAGCGTAAACTGCCATTATTTCTGATAAGAAGATGATGAACAGAGGAAAAAAAGAAAAAAATGAAGGAAAAGCTATCCGGAGGAAGAGGAAAAGAGGGAGGAACCGACAGTTTGGTGAGTGGATTTTTTTCTTTAGTCCTTTTATTGTTATACTTGCTTTTGAATGATTTTTGGATAATTTGGATCAAATTTTCGTCACTGTTCTTGAAAATTTTCAAAAATTCGAACATTACAAGCGATTAGGCTACGCCTGATTACACAGAGGCAGCACCTCTGTGCACAAGGGTGACTCCTCAGCCCAATTGAGGCCTAAAGGTGACACCTCAGCAAATGATAAGGGCGGCGCCTCTGTATGTTAAGGGCGATGGCTTAGTATAAGTTGGGCGGCACCTATGTGCAGAGGATGTGCCTATGTGGTTCACCTCTGCACTGTTGATGGCCGAGAACTTGAATTTTGGAACTAAAACTCAAATTTGGATCGTTGAGATGCGCAGCATTGCTTTAGAAGGACCTAACTTTCGACACCGGTTGAGTTACGGGGATCATAATATGTCAAATCGAAGTTGGCTTAAAGATCTATAAAGCTTTCGTTGGGGAACTCGACGAACCACATTTTAATGTCTAAATTTGATTATTTAGGCTTCCATTTTGGGCTTCAAAGTTTTAGTTGTGTTTATAATCTTAAGTGCGTATGGCACTAAGAGTTAGAGATTCCATGTATGAGACATAGCAGATTTGGGTAGTTGTGTATAGTCATAGCCTGGGGCCGAATACACATACTACTATATAGGTGTAAATCCATATCTGGGACATGGTATGACTGGTAAGTGTATATAGTCATTGCCTGAGGCCGGATACACATGTTACTATATAAACGTGAGATGGTAAATATGTATAGCCGATGCCTGAGGCCTGATACATATGTTACTATAAATGTGTATAACTACTGCTAGGGGCCCGGTGTACATTTATAAATATAGGGTTGGTAAAAGTTTATAATCACTACCTGGGACAGGGTACACATTCTACCCTATGAAAGTAAAGTAGTTATGTTGATAAGTATGTATTGTTAGGAGCCGGGTGCATATTTTGCCTTGTAAATGTAATATCATATCCGAGGTATATGTTTATCTGTTGCCTAGGGCCAGATACATATATTAATTGGATCTTATGAATCATTTGAATATCTTTGGTAAATCATATTGTGTTGTATTATATTACATGAGAAAGCGATTTTAGAAAGGGAAATTTGATTGAAATATTTTAAAAGGAAACAAGGAAGTTTAACTTCCGGGAAATTGGTTTTGAATCTTTAAAGAATTAATTAAATGATTCTTATGAATTGATTATGAACTTATTTAATTTTTATAGTTAAGCTGGAGTGATATTTTTGTTCGCTCGCTGAGTATTTTCCTATGAAAATACTCACAACTCCTTTTTATTTTGTTTTCAGAGTTGAGTGGCTGTCTGGGAGATAGCTAGATATTTTAAGGGAAGTTGGAGCAGTGAAGAATCTCAAGAATATTGTATAGTTAGGATATTCGGTAAATATATGATATTGTTTAAAACAATTGTAAATTAATGAGTTATATTACGAGATTTGTATATAATAGTGATAGTAATATTTTGGGATGTATTATGATTTAATATTTATCTAGTGGATGATCAACAAAGAAGTAATACTTGGCCACATTAATAGTTAAGTTAGGAAGGTCAAGTGTGCGATCATTTAATAAGGGTAGTGGTGGGGTCGTGTGTTACAATTTTGGTATCAGAGCAAGGTCATTAGGTTTTGTAGACACTAAAATATAGAATTTGATGGATATTAGTGATTATATGAGTTTTGCTAGTAATTGATTATGTTAATTTTACAATTTCAAAGAGATTACAAGAACTAGAGGTAGTTATATAGGAAGTCAAGGTCGAGGTCATGGATGTTGACATGGTAGAGGTCGAGGTAGAGGACTTGGTGTCCAAAATAATAGAGCAGAGTTGGCTAATACCTCGACTAAGGGTCGAGCATTTCCACGAGCATCACCTCCATCCTCAGCATTAATTGGCAATGAGAGGAATGGAATGCGTAATGCTCAAATTGATAGTCAACAAGGCAGTGTGGCACCAGGCGTGCCTGTAATATTGTTTGAGAATGTGCCTAGGAGTGCGCGGAATATTTACCAACTGCCACAACCTATGATGCCTAGGAATGTGTCAAACCATCCAGCAGCCCCAGTAGTACATATAGATGCTACTATTTGGCACGAACGATGGCAACGGCGATGTTGGAATGAGAAAGGTACAGGAAGCCTAGAGATATCATTGAGCTTATGACTTCCACGGTACTTTGGACCTAGGACAGGCATATAAATAGGTTAAAATGGTGGAAAAGGCCTTCAATACGTTACAACTTAGCGATGAAGAGAATGTGAGTAACGTATATGGCCTTATATTTGATAAAGTTGATGATTGGTTGACCAGGATAAGAAATTTATATGGAGAGGCTTTCACTTGGCCAGTATTCAAAGAGGAGTTTAATAGCGAGTATTTGACTGAAACTTTTCAGAAGTAGAAAAGAGCTTCTTTTATAAACTTGGTACAAGGTTCGATGACTGTTAGGGAGTATACTGACAAGTTTAAAGATTTGTACGAATATGTAAAAGATGTGTATCCTATAGAAGAAATGAAAAGTGACAAGTTTAGGGATGGATTGAATGTCTCCCTATATGGAAAGCTTAATATGTATATTGACACAACCTTTAGAGGTTGGGTTGAGAAAGCCATGGAACAAGAAAGGTTGGATAAGGAAATAGAAGAAGCTGAACAACAAAAGGAGTTGAACAAGTAATTTGGGAATGAGAATAAGAAATTGAAGTTTACCTCTGAATCAGAAGGAAATATTAAAAGTAGAGGAAATGGTGAACCTCAAGAAGGTCAAGCATCGGTAAGGCAACCAATGGCACTACCTGGATAAGCAGATGTTAAAGAAACATATGCAAAGCCATGGTGTAATGAATGCAAAAGTCACCACACAGAGAATTATAGTAGATGCACAAGAGTGCGGTGTTATCAATGTGGTGAGATAGGGCACTATGCTCGTGACTGTCCTGAAAGGGTTTTGTAATAACTGAATAAGAAAGAATAAAACACTTAATATGATAGAATGTATAATTAATTTGTAAAGTGGACTCTATCTATGGTAGATGTAATCGTGATTTTAAAGTTTATGAATAAAGGAAGCATTTATTTTGAGATATGATGGTTAAATAAGCAATAGCTACTATTGATAAGAAACAAGTACATTGTTAGTACAAGAATGTAAATGAAGAAATTGTTAAATTGAGTTGTGATGTAGAGAATTCTTGAGAATAGAATTTTGGATATAATGTTTAGTGAAGAGAAGGATAAAGATTAAAGTAAAGAGATTTTAGGTAATAACATGATGAGTATTCTCCAAATTTTGAGGACGAAATTCTTTTTAGAGGGGAAGAATTGTCACGTCCGTACCCAAATAATTAAGTTATTTTAGGTCAGGACTAAATTGTAAAAAAAATCTATTTAGAGAAAGAACTTAATTGAAAGAAATAAAGTTAGGGGACCAAATTATAATTTGGCATAAACCGCCATTGTTTTTGGTAAAAGGAAGAAGATGATGAACAGAGGAAAAAAAGAAAAAAAATGATGGAAACGCTGTCTGGAGGAACCGACAGTTTGGTGAGTGGACTTCTTTTCTTTAATCCTTTCATTGTTATACTTGCTTTTGAATGATTTTTAGATGATTTGGATCAAATTTTCATCACCGTTATTGAATAATTTCAAAAATTTGAATGTTACAAGCGATCAGGCGGTGCCTGATTGCCTCTGTGCATAAGGGCGATGCCTCAACCCAATTGAGGCCCAAAGGCGATGCTTCAGCAAGTGATCAAGGTGGCGCCTCTGTAGGTTAAGGGTGATGCCTTAGTAAATACTGAGCGGCGCCTCTATGCAGAGGAGGCAGCTATGTGGTTCGCCTCTGCACTGTTGATGGCCGAGAACTTGAATTTTGGAATTGAAACTTAAATTTGGATTGTCGAGATGCGCAGCGTTGCTTTAGGAGGACTTAACTTTCGGCACTGGTTGAGTTACGGGGCCCATAATATGTCAAATCGAAGCTGGATCAAAGATCTATAAAGGTTTTATTAAGGAACTTAATGTACCCTATTTTGATGTCCAAAATTGATCATTTAGGCCTCCGTTTTGGGCTTCAAAGTTTTAGTTGTATTTATAATCTTAAGTGTGTATGACACTAAGAGTTAGAAATTTCAAGTATGAGATATGGCAGACTTGGGTAGTTGTGCATAGTCGAAGCCTAAGGCCAAATATGTTGGATTTTAGGCCATAATCACGTAGTGGAAAATAAAACTTAAACACCCAAAACCCTTATAGAATCTATGTAGTTCAGATTAAATCAATTAAAATCGAGTCTAGAATCTCACCAAGACGAGTTCAAAGGCAAGATTATAGGAAGGAAAAAAGGAGGTTCACTCCAGTGATACATTACCTCGAGCTTTTTTTTTTCTTCTATCGTAATACAGACGCAACCAAAGACCAACATCCTCTACCGGTATCCATACAAATAGTACAGCCAAAAATGATATGGTGTACTAGCACCTTCTTCTCTATTTTTCTCTCTCTATATTTTTCTCAAAAGAACGTATATTAAATGATAAAAGATGATTCAACCACTAAACTCCTATATGATATATATATACATGTAAATATTATCTAGAGTTTAGTCTTTCACAAATACTAAAACTCCTTTTTGGTTTATTATTATCCATATATCTATATTCATATATATATATCCCAAAACTATTTTAGATAAAAATATATAAAAATATCTTTTTTTTCTTTTTCAAATTTAATTATGGTAACTATTACCATAAATAAATATTAACTGTTTACACATAAGAGAGATAACTATCTTATTAGGCTGATAAGCCCGATATCCGTTTTGGGCCTACTCTAAGTGTGTGACCCTGTAGGTTCACACAACGTCGGCAATGGGCCTCCAATCTTATTGGTAGCCCATAAGTCATAAGTGGCCTCTAGCAAGATATTATGACTACCCAAGTCATATGGAGGTCAGTATTCTGACACAACCTATTTAATAATAATATTACAGTCTTTTTGTTACATGATATCTTTAATTGAACATAAGGCATGGCTAATGTCATCCTTAATAATTCAATCACAATATTTTTTGATCTCAATTAGACTAAAATTGATAACTCCTTATCAACTGATTTCATGTATGGCCATGCATTTATATTTAGTCTAATTTATCGAGGGGCCCATAGATATCCTCTTCATGATTAGTGAGGTACAAATTCCTTTTTGATCACTCATACTCCTCACATGTTTCATTTTATATCCAATTACAATCTATTATATCATCCTGTTAAAGATAACATTAGAATGTTTCAAAATATAAAACTCATCATACAAGACTCTATGATGATCTCAGGTCAGAGGACTACAATAACACCATTGTAATGAGAATAACTTATGACAATTATCTATGTAGTATTCTCATAGTGGGTCAATCCAGTACATTCTATGTGCCTATGACTTGACTTTGTATCTCATATACATGATCAGTAAAACATGATCATCAGTCAACCTCATACTAGTTCCCACAATAATGACCGACTAGGGATGATTTAGAATATAACTCATTTTTTATTTAAGAGTTTTACTATCAAGTCACACACTTGATGATCTCAGACAGAGTTAAACATTCATGGAATTTAACAGAGTCAATATGATAAAATGCCTCTTTATTATTATAATGTAAAAATGATAAATTCATAATATGACCATAATATAATTGGCCTAGGGCACATTACTAACAGAATACACATACTGCTATATAGGTATAAATCCATGTTTAGGATATGGTATTACTAGTAAGTGTGTATAGTCATTGCTTGGAGCTGGATACACATATTACCATATAAACGTGAGATGGTAAATATGTATAATCGATGCCTGAGGCCGAATACATATGTTACTATAAATGAGTATAGTTACGGCCAGGAGCTGGGTGCACATTTGTAAATATAGGATTGGTGAAAGTGTATAATCTTTGTCTGGGGCCGGGTACACATTCTACCCTATAAAAGTAAAATAATTATATTGATATGTGTGTATAACCATTGCTAGGAGTCGGGTGCATAGTTTTCCTTGTAAATGTAAGATTATATCTGAGGTATATATCTATTTGTTGCCTGGAGCCAGATACATATATTAATTTGGATCTTAGGAATCAATTGAATATCTTTGGTAAATCATATTGTGTTGTGTACTAAATGAGAAAGCGATTGTAGAAGGGAAATTTGATTGAAATGTTTTCAAAAGGAAACAAGGAAGTTTAATTTCTAGGAAATTGGTTTTGAATCTTTAAAGGATTATTTCAAATGATTCTTATGAATTGATTATGAACTTATTTAATTTTTATAGTTAAGCCAGAGTGATATTTTTGTTCACTCGCTGAGTATTTCTTATGAAAATACTCACCACTCTTTTTTATTTTATTTTCAGAGTTGAGTCGTTGTCTGGGTGATAGCTAAATATTTTAAAGGAAGCAGGAGCAGTGAAGAATCTTAAGAATATTGTATAGTTAGGATATTCGATAAATATACGATATTATTTAAAACAGTTGTAAATTAATGAGTTGTATTGCGAGATTTGTATATAATAGTGATGGTAATATTTTGGGATGTATTATGATTTAAGAGTTATCTAGTGGATGATCAATAAAGAAGTAATACTCCACCACATTAATACTTACGTTAAGAAGGTCAAGTGTGCGACCTTCAAATAAGGGTAGTGGTGGGGTTGAGTGTTACAATTTAAGTATCAGAGCAAGGTTATTAAGTTTTGTAGACACTAAAGAATATAGAATTTGATGGATATTAGTGATAATATGAGTTTTGATGGTAATTGATTATGTTAAGTTTTGAATTTCAGAGAGATGGTAAGAACTAGAGGTGGTTATAAGAAAAGTCAAGGTCGAGGTCGTGGTCGTGCACATGGTAAAAGTCGAGGTAGAGGACATGGTGCCTAGGATAATAGAGCAGAATTGGTAGAGTTGGCTATTACCTCGACTAGGGGTCGAGCATTTCTACGAGCATCACCTCCGTCATCAACATCAATTAGCAATGAGAGGAATGGAATGCATAATGCTTTAATGGATAGTCAACAAGATAGTTTGGTGCCGGTCGTTCCTGTAATGTTGTATGAGAATATGCCTAGGAGACCATAGAATAATTACCAACAGCCACAACCTATGATGGCTATGAATGTGCTGAACCAACCAGCAACCCCTGTAGTACACATAGATGCTACTGATTTGGCACGCACGATGGCAACAATGATGTTGGAATGAGAAAGGTACAGGAAGCCCAGAGATATCATCAAGCATTGAAAAAAGTGTGGAGCTTATGACTTCAATGGTACTTTGGACCCAGGACAGGCAGATAAGTGGGTTAAAACTATAGAAAGGCCTTCAATACGTTATAACTTAGCGATAAAAAGAAGGTAAGTAATGTATATGGCCTTATATTTGATAAGGCTGATGATTGGTTGACCAGGATAAGAAATTTGTATGGAGAGGCTTTCACTTGGCCAGTATTTAAAGAGGAGTTTAATAGAGAGTATTTGACTGAGACTTTTTAGAAGCGGAAAAGAGCATCTTTTTTAAACTTGGTACACGGTTCGATGACTTTCAGGGAGTATACTGAGAAGTTTGAAGATCTGTACCAGTATGCAAAAGATATGTATCCCACAGAAGGAATGAAAAGTGATAAGTTTAGGGATGGATTGAATGTCTCCCTATATGGAAAGCTTAATCTGTATGCTGGCATAACCTTTAGAGGTTGGGTTAAGAAAGCCATGGAACAAGAAAGGTTAGATAAGGAACTAAAAGAAGCTGAACAATAAAAGGAGTTGATCAAGCAATTTGGGAATGAGAATAAGACATTGAAGTTTACCTATGAATCAGAAGAAAATATTAAAAGTGGAGGAAATGGTGAACCTCAAGAAGGTCAAGCTTCGGTAAGGCAACCGATGGCACTACCTAAAAAAGCAGATGTTGGAGAAAGATATGAAAAGCCATGGTGTAATGAATGCAAAAGTCACCACACAGAGAATTGTAGTAGACGCACAAGAGTGTGGTGTTATCAATGTGGTGAGATAGGGCACTATGCTCGTGACTATCCTGAGAGGGTTTTGTAATAACTAAGAAAGAATAAAGCACTTAATGTGATATAATGTATAATTAATTTGTAAAGTGGACTCGATCTATAGATGTAATCGAGATTTTAAAGTCTATGAATAAAGAAAGCGTTTATTTTAAGATATGATGGTTAAATTAGCAATAGTTGCTATTGATAAGAAACAAGTATATTTTGAGTACAAGAATATAAATGAGAAAATTGTTAAATTGAGGTTGTGATGTAGAGAATTCTTGAGAATAGAATTGTGGATATAATGTTTAGTGAAGGGAAGGATAAATATTAAAGTAAAGAGATTTTAGGTAATAGCATGACGAGTATTCTCTAAATTTTGAGGATGAAATTCTTTTTAGAGGGGGAGAATTGTCACATTTGTACCTGAATAATTAAGTTATTTTGGGTTAGGACTAAATTGTAAGAAAAATAAGTTTGGATAAAGGACTTAATTGAAAGAAATTAAGTTGGGGGACTAAATTATAATTTGGCATAAATTGCCATTGTTTTTTATAAGAGGAAGAAGATGATATGTTAAGAACCTCCAAGAAATAGAACTACGAACCCTTATACTTACGAACCCGTGAGTTACTATCTTAGAAACCTAAGAACAAATTGAATCTAAAGCCCAAGAATCGCTTAGATCAGATTATAGAGATTTTTTGATCAAAGAATTAGAACCTAAAGAAAACTAAGTTCCTTAAACCCTAACCTTTAATAAGCCATAAGGATAGATCAATTCCTTGATAAGTGATTTATGCATTCAACAAGAATTCAAGAATTCATGCAAATATGCAAAGGAAAACAATGATAATTTTATTTAACTCTAATCTGATTAAAATAGCCCTAAAGGTTGGTGTTTTATAACACTCTAACACTATAAAACCCTAATAATAATAAAGGAAACTAAAGTTATTACTAGCTATTACACTTAGCCACCAACATAAAGCATAATAGTTAATTAACATAGTTCTGAACTAAAGATGAGAATTCGGCCCATATACTAGCCCATATTAGTCTTCATGTATTTAGGCTTGCAAAATATTAAATAAAGCTCCTTCATTAAAGTCTTCACTTAGGCTGAACCTAACATAAGCAATTAGACTTCCTTGATTAGCCAATTTTACATATAGCCAATTAAGGCTTCTTGGAGCTTCTTGGACCTTGACCTTGTCATTGGGCCTTGTGGCATGCTTAATTGATCCTTAGCTTTATCTTTGGTTTCCTTGTTGTCCTTTCAATCAAGCCCATCCAAGCTATCACCAATGCAAACGTCGCCACCATCTTTAAGCTTGGCCACGTCCATATCATTCCCTCCTTCTTTAGGATGATTCGTCCTCGAATCAAGCTCATCACTTACATCAAAAGGACTCAAATTAGCAACATTAAATGTACCACTCATATTATACTCACCTTTCAAATCAATCTTATTGGCATTGTCATTAATCCTCTCAAGAACTTGAAAAGGACCATCACCCCTTGGACTTAGCTTAGACTTTCTCTGATTTGGGAACCTTTCCTTTCGAAAATGATCCCAAACTAAATCTTTAGGTTGGACCACCATTGGAATTTATCTTTTATTAACCCTTTCGGCCACTTTTGCATTTTTGTTTTCAATTCTTTCTTTAACTTGCTTGTGTAGCTTTTTAACCAAATCTACCTTAGAAGAACCATCAACACTAACAAGCTTGTTAAGAGGCAAATGAATCAAATCAATAGGAGTTAAAGGATTAAAACCATATACAACTTCAAATGGTGAAGTGTGTGTAGTGCTATGAATAGCCCTATTGTATGAAAATTCAACATATGGCAACAAATACTCCCAAGATTTTAAATTCCTAGAAATCAAAGCACAAAGCAATTGAACTAAAGTCCTATTCACAACTTTAGTTTGTCTATCTGTTTGTGGATGGCAAGTAGTAGAAAAGAGCAATTTAGTTTCTAACTTACCCCATAACACATGCCAAAAGTAACTCAAAAATTTAACATCTCTATCACTAACAATAGTCCTAGGTACTCCATGCAAACGTACAACTTCCCTAAGAAACAAGTCAGTAATATGAACAACATCATCACATTTATGACATGGTATAAAGTGAGCCATCTTACTAAACCTATCCACAACCACAAAGATACTATCTCTACCTTTCCTAGAATTTGTCCAAGGAACATCAGAAATAGGTAAAGGTGTATATAACCCATGGGATGACAATTTGGACTTAGCCTTAAACACATAATGCATTGACCACAAACTTTATTCACATCACGTTTTATCCATGGCCAATAAAAATGCTCAATAAAAATATTATAAGTCTTTTGCACCCCAAAATGACCCATTAATCCACCCCCATGTGCTTTCTTAACTAATACAACTCTCAAAAAATAATTTGGAACACATAGGCGGTTTTTCTTAAAAAGAAAACCCTCAAACACATAAAAGTCATTAAAAATAGTCCCATTAGTACAAGATGCAAACACATTGTCAAAATTATGATCACTCACATACAACTCTTTTATGAGCTCAAAGCCCAATAATTTAAAATCAAGAGTAGTAAGTAAAGCATACATTCGAGATAGTGCATCAACAACCACATTCTCCTTACCTTTCTTGTACTTGATCATATATGGAAATGTCTCAATGAACTCCATCCACTTGGCATGTCTTCGGTTCAACTTGTCTTACCCCTTAAGATGCTTCAAACTCTCATAATCCATGTGTATGACAAACTCTTTGGGCCATAAGTAGTGCTGCCATGTTTGCAAAGCCCGAACCAAAGCATAGAGCCCCTTATCATAAGTTGGGTACCGAAGGGCCGCCCCATTTAGCTTTTCACTAAAATAGCATATAGGTATGCCCTCTTGCATAAAAACAGCCCCAATCCTAAAGCCACTAGCATCACACTCAATCTCAAAGGTTTTGTCAAAGTTAGGTAAAACCAGTAAAGGAGCATCACACAACTTATCTTTAAGCAAATTAAAAGCATGTTCTTGTGCATCACCCCAATGATACCCAAAATTTTTCTTGACAATTTCATTCAAAGGTGCAGCTATACTACTAAAGTCCTTAATGAACCTCCTATAGAAACTAGCTAACCCATGAAAACTCCTAACTTGGCTAATGTTTGTAGGTGTCGACCATTCCCTAATTTCTTTCACCTTCTCTACATCAACCTTCAGACCCTTAGAGCTAACAACAAAAATAAGAAAATTAACCCTATCCATGCAAAAACTATACTTTTTTAAATTGGCATACAACTTTTCTACCCTAAGGATTTCTAAAACCCTGCGCACATGCGAGACATGATCATCAATAGATCTGGAATAAATCAATATATCATCAAAGTATACCACCATAAATTTACCAAGACGATCACGCAAGATATGGTTCATCAACCTCATGAAAGTACTAGGTGTATTGGTAAGCCTAAACAGCATAACTAACCACTTATAAAGACCATACTTAGTCTTAAAAGCTGTTTTCCACTCATCCCCAGTTTTCATGCGAATTTGATAATAACTAGAATGGAAATCAATCTTAGTAAAGAAACATGCACCATGCAACTCATCAAGTATATCATCTAACCTAGGGATAGGATGATGATACTTTACCGTTATTTTGTTGATTGCACGGCAGTCCACACATATCCTCAATGTGCCATCCTTCTTTAGCACCAAAATCACTGGAACCGCACATGGACTTAAGCTCTCACTAACGTACCCCTTTGACATCAGTTCATCCACTTGCCTTTGATGCTCCTTTGTCTCCTTGGGATTACTTATATAGGCTTGTCTATTTGGTATGGCAGCTCCCAGTACTAAGCCTATTTGATGTTCGATCCCTCTTTGAGGTGGTAAGCCACTTGGCATCTCCTCGGGAAAAACATCATTAAACTCTTATAAAAGGTTAGCAAACACACTCGGTAAGGAAAGATCAAGTTTATTAGTGTTCAAATACACATCCTTATAAGTAACAACAAATAACATCTGACTTGAATGCAATCCATGCCTAACTTCACTTTCCCTAACCAGAAAACTACCCTTTGCCTTCGGTTTTTCTTTAGGCCGAACCTCACCCTTTGTTTGGGTACTCCCCCCTTTGCTCTTTTTGGCCTTAACCCTCTCCCTCTCTAACTTACATTGGTCTTCATACACTTCCTTAGGAGAAAGAGGTGTCAATGTAACTTTTCTCCCATCCTTCACAAATGAGTACCTATTGAGAAAACCATCATGGACAACCTTTCTATCAAATTGCCATGGCCTACCTAACAAGATATGGCCCGTATGCATTGGTAATACATCACAAAGCACCTCATCTAAATACCTACCAATTATGAAAGCTATAATAACTTGCTTATTTACTTTAATCTCACCACAATTGTTTAACCACAACAACTGATAAGGCCTAAAATGGGGAATTAGGTTTAAACCTAATTTTTCAACCATTAAAATGCTAGCAACATTTGTTCAACTACCACTATCAATAATAATATTACAAGTCTTACCTTTCACATGGCATCTTATATGGAAAATGTTGTCTTTTTACTGCTCTAAGGAGTCCTCTTCTTTTATTTGATCACTTAGTGTGCGTCTAGCCACCAAGAGCTCACCTCTCATAGGACCTTCAATGTAATCATCACTACACTCCTCCAATTGTGGTATCTCCTCATCATCATGATCACTATCCTCACTTGGTGTTTCAATCTCTCCATGCTCTCTAGCCACCATTGTTCGCTTGTTGGGACATTGGGAAGCAATGTGTCCACGCCCCAAGCATTTGAAACATTTAATGTCTCTATTCTTTTCTTTATTGATTTTAGGTTTGGACGCCTCCTTGCTGCCCGAAATGATTTTTCCTTTATTGTCATTAGAAATAGCCTTGCCATCACCTTGCTTACCTCCTTTCCATGAGTTAGACCAATTTGGCCTACTATTAGAAATACCCTTATACTCGAACCTTACTGCCCCTCTAGGTTTTAGTTACTTTTCCACCTTAATTGCAAGGTGAACTAACTCCTCAAGCTCCACATAATGTTGCAACTCCACCCTATCAGCAATCTCTTTATTAAGCCCACCAATGAAGTGTGCCATGGTAACTTCCCTATCCTCCTCTAAATTAACCCTAGTCATGAGCATCTCCATCTCCTTGTGGTAATCGTCAACACTCTTTGTACCTTGTCTCAAAGTTTGAAGTCTTTAATATAACTCCCTATGGTAATGCCTAGGTACAAAATGCCTCCTCATAATAATCTTAAGTGTAGTCTAACTATCAATAGGCTCTTTCAAATTCCTCCTTCTACTAACCACCAATTTATCCCACCAAACTATAGTATACTCACTAAATTGGGTGACCACCAATTTCACCTTTTTCTCCTCTAAAAAATTATAGCAATCAAAGATAAGGTCAACTCTTTTCTCCCACTTTAAATATGCTCCGAATCAGTTTTTCCCAAAAAGGTAGGAATCCTAAGTTTGATGCTACCCAAGTTTCTATCAACATCATCATAATTCTTATAGCCACCAAAGTTTCATCTACCTCTACCAAAGTTTTGGTACCTCCTAGCTCCTCTACCCATGCCTCTACCAACCCCATCATAGGCTGCATTATCATATTCCTCAAAACCCTCATCAAAATCATTCGCATTCACCCTAATTTGCTGCCCATTATTGCCTTGCACATTCACCCCAATTTGCTGCCTATTATTGCCTTGCACATTCACACCTACATTCGGCCTATTTCCCATTCCTCGAGCAAGTGTAGTAATTTGCTCTAGGATGGTTTGTTGATTAGTTGCCATGTCTCTTCGTTGGGCTGCTATGTCTAGTTACAACCTCTCCATTTACTTATTCATACTCCTTATGCATCGTTGTACCCTTTCATTCTCATGCATTTGTGCCACCGCATATGACAACATTTGTCACATTATCACCTTCATTGGAACTACTCGACATTGCTGCAATAAAGGTTAGTATGCAATAAAACAAAAATTATGGACCTCACTTACACTCCCTGACGTGTTTACCCTAAATTAATGGGGATGTTCACTCGTGTTTCACACAATCAATAATGATCATATAAGGCTGAAAACTCACACCACTCAGCTTATTTTCAAGGATTCTTATGTGAATCAATAACCACACACCAAGTTTATCACTATACTTGTAATACACTAAGAATTAAAATCCAAAGACCTTAGTTGAGGCAAAGCGTGAGAATCAAGAAAATCAATCCAATAGCCACATTTTCAATAAAATAAGGAATAAAAAACATAAGAGAACTTCAAAAGGATGAAAATAATATGTAAAGAAACAATTCTAGGTGCAAGAACATGAAAATTAATGGTAGGAACAAGAAAGATACAATTCAGCTTGAAATAAATAATTAAATGAATAGTAGTAAAAACACGTGTTTAATGACTCAAGAACAATGAAAGACACAAAAATAATCAATGGGGATATGAAATTAATGAAAATTAGGTGCAAGAATCAAAGAATTAAGTTCAAGAACTAAGAGATCAAGTTTCAGCCCCAAATAGGAGTTTCCAACCAAATAGTAATAAAAATAAGATTTAGAGCTCAAGAACGAATTAAAAACTTCAAATTGATGAAAGAAACAAGTAAGGAATAGATTAGGAAGTAAGAATCATAAGAAAAATTGATCAAGAAGGAAGGTTACCTCTATGCGCTTTAATTGAGTCAATTCTACCCAAACTTGAAGAACACGCAAAAAGGAGAAGAATTGAAGGACAAAAATGAATTTGAGACTGAAATAATTCAAATAAGATGGCATATATAGGGCTCAGGTCAATGAAAGTCAATTCCCCTTTAAATCTTCCTAAACAGCCACCTAATCCTTATTGTGTAGGATTGTAAAAATCTTCCTAATTTCCTCTCAAGTTTAGGAAACTTTTCAAGACCAGCTGTAATAGGAATCTTTTAATAACCCTAATGTATATATAAACACCCCAACAATAAGGAATAAAACACCTAAACATGTTTTCAAATAATCAAGAACAATTAAATAAATCAGACTTACTCCTTGAGGCTTTCCGGATTTCTTCAAGATTTCTGATTTCTTTTCCTTTTTTCATTTCATTTCTTCTTCTTTTTTTTATTTTTATTTTCTTTTTCATTTCTTTCACTTTTCTCTTTTTTTTTTCAAGAATCTGAATTAAAGACTACAAAAATCAAGAACTACACAATGCGGATTTCAAGAACACCAAGAACACTTCAAGATCCAAATCAAGAACTTAAAGAAAATAAGCAAATAACTTAAAGAAAAGGATAAATAACCTAATTTAAGAGCCAAATCTTTGATACCAAATGTTAAGAACCTCCAAGGAATAGTACCACGAACCCTTATGCATATGAACCCGTGAGTTACTATCTTAGAAACCCAAGAACAAATTGATTTCTAAAGCCCAAGAATCGCTTAGATCAGATTGTAGAAATTTATTGATCAAAGAATTAGAACCTAAAGAAAACTAAGTTCTTTAAACCCTAACCCTTAACATGCCACAAGGGTAGATCAATTCCCTGATAAGTGGTTTATGCATTCAATAAGAATTCAAGCAAATATGTAAAGGAAAACAATGATAATTTTATTCAACTCTAATCTGATTAAAACAGCCCCACAGGTTGGTGTTTTATAACACTCTAACACCATAAAACCCTAATAATAATAAAGGAAACTAAAGTTATTACTAGCTATTACACTTAGCCACCAACATAAAGCATAATAGTTAATTAACATAGTTCTGAACTAAAGAATAGAATTCAGCGCATATACTAGCCCATATTAGTCTTCATGTATTTGGGCTTGTAAAACATTAAATAAAGCCCCTTCATTAAAGTCTTCACTTAGGCTGAACCTAATATGAGCAATTAGACTTCCTTGATTAGCCCAATCTTGCATATAGCCAATTAAGGCCTCTTGGAGCTTCTTGGACCTTAACCTTGTAATTGGGCCTTGTGCATGCTTAATCGATCCTTAGCTTCATCTTTGGTTTCCTTATTGTCCTCTCTATCAAGCCCATCCAAGCTATCACCAATGCAAATGCCACCACCATCTTTAAGCTTGGCCACGTCCACATCATGATGAACAGAGGAAAAAAAGAAAAAATGAAGGAAACGATGTCCGGAGGGACCCACAGTTTGGTAAGTGGACTTCTTTTCTTTAATCCTTTCATTGTTATATTTGCTTTTGAATATTTTTGGATAATTTGGATCAAATTTTTATCACTTTTCTTAAAAAATTTTAAAAAATTAAATGTTACAGGTAATCAGGCAGTGCCTGATTGCACAGAGGTGGCGCCTCTGTGCACAAGGGCAATGCCCCAGCTCAATTGAGTCCCAAAGGTGATGCCTCAACAAGTGATAATGGTAGTGCCTCTGTAGGTTAAGGGCGACGCCTTAGTATATGATGGATGGAGCCTCTATGCAGAGAAGGCACCTACGTGGTTCACCTCTACACCGTTGATGGCCGAGAACTTGAATTTTAGAACTGAAACTCAAATTTGGATCGTCAAGATGCGTAGTGTTGCTTTAGGAGGACCTAACTTTCGACAACGGTTGAATTATGGGGCCCATAATATAACAAATCAAAGCTGGCTCTATATTTGTAAATGTTCACCCGGCTCCTAGTAGGAGCTATATACATTTATAGTAACATATGTATCCGGCCCCAGGCATCAACTATACATATTTACCATCTCACATGTATATGGTAACATGTGTATCCAGCTCCAGGCAATGACTATACACACTTACCAGTTATACCATATTCCATACATAGATTTATACCTATATAGTAGTATATGTATTCGGCCCTAGGTTTTAACTATACACAACTATCCAAATTTTCCATGTCTTATATATGGAATCTCTAACTCTTAGTGCCATATGCACTTAAGATTATAAACACAACTAAAACTTTGAAGCCCAAAACAGAGGCCTAAATGATCGATTTTTTACATCTAAACTGGGTATAATCGTTGCCTCAGACCGGGTACGCATTCTACTGTATGAAAGTAAAGTAGTTATATTGATAAGTATGTATAACCATTGCTAGGAGCCGGGTGAATATTTTGCCTTATAAATGTAAGATCATATTTGAGGTATATGTTTATCTGTTGCCTAGGGCCATATATATAAATTAATTTGCATCTTAGGAATCATTTAAATATCTTTGGTGAATTATATTGTGTTGTGCATTACATGAGAAAGCGATTTTAGAAAGAGAAATTTGATTAAAATGTTTCAAAAGGAAATAAAGAAGTTTAAATTCTAAGAAATTAGTTTTGAATCTTAAAAGGATTATTTAAAATGATCCTTATGAATTGCATATAAACTTATTTAATTTTTATAGTTAAGCTGGAGTAATATTTTTATTCGCTCGCTGAGTATTTTGTTGTGAAAATACTCACTACTTTTTTATATTATTTTTTGAATTGAGTGGCTATCTGGGAGATAGCTAGATATTTAAGGGAAGCAGGAGCAGTGAAGAATCTCAAGAATATTGTATAGTTAGGATATTCGATAAATATACGATATTGCTTAAAACAGTTGTAAATTAATGAGTTGTATTACGAGATTTGTATATAATAGTGATGGCACTATTTTGGGATGTATTATGATTTAAGAGTTATCTAGTAGATGATCAATAAAGAAGTAATACTCGGCCATATTAATACTTAAGTTAGGAAGGTTAAGTGTGCGACCTTCTAATAAGGGTAGTGGTGGGGTCGGGTGTTACAATTTTGGTATCAGAGCAAGGTTATTAGGTTCTGTAGACACTAAGGAATATAGAATTTGATGGATATTAGTGATGATATGAGTTTTTATGGTAATTAATTATGTTAATTTTTAAATTTTAGTGAGATGGTAAAAACTAGAGGTGGCTATATAGGAAGTCAAGGTCGAGGTCATAGTCAAGCATGTGGTAGAGGTCGAGGTAGAGGACATGGTGTCCAGGATAATAGAGCAGAGTTAGTAGAGTTGGCGAATACCTCGACTAGGGGTCGAGCATTTCCACAAGCATCACCTCCGTCGTCAACATCAATTAGCAATGAGAAGAATGGAATGTGTAATGCTCAAATGGATAGTCAACAAGACAATTCAGTGTCGGCCGTGCCTGTAATGTTATTTGAGAATGTGCCTAGGAGAGCACATAATAATTACCAACTGCGGGAGTCCATGATGCCTATGATTGTTCTGAACTAACCACAGCCCTAGTAGTACATATAGATGCTACTAATTTACCACGCATGATAGCAACAGCGATGTCATAATGAGAAAGGTACAAAAAGCCTAGAGATATCATCAAGCATTCAAAGAAGTATGGAGCTTATGACTTTCACAGTACTTTGGATCCAGGACAAGTAGATAAGTGGGTTAAAACTACGGAAAAGGCCTTCAATATATTACAACTTAGCGATGAAGAGAAGGTGAGTAATGTATATAGCCTTATATTTGATAAGGCTGATCATTGGTTGACCAGGATAAGAAATTTGTATGGAGAGGCTTTCACTTGGCCAGTATTCAAAGAGGAGTTTAATAGAGAGTATTTGACTGAGACTTTTTAGAAGTAGAAAAGAGCATCTTTTGTAAAATTGGTACAAGATTTTATGACTTTCAGGGAGCATACTGACAAGTTTGAAGTTCTGTACTGGTATGCAAAAGATGTGTATCCTACAGAAGGAATAAAAGTGACAAGTTTAGGGATGGATTGAATGTCTCCCTACGTGGAAAGCTTAATCTGTATGCTGGCACAACCTTTAGAGGTTGGGTTGAGAAAGCCATAGAACAAGAAAGGTTAGATAAGGAACTAGAAGAAGCTGAACAACAAAAGGAGTTGAACAAGAAATTTGGGAATGAGAATAAGAAATTAAAGTTTACCTTTAAATCAGAAGGAAATATTAAAAGTGGAAGAAATGGTGAACCTCATGAAGGTCAAGTATCGGTAAGGCAACCGATGGCACCACCTAGACAAGAAGATGTTGGAGAAACATATGCAAAGCCATGGTGTAATGAATGCAAAAGTTACCACACAGAGAATTGTAGCAGACGCACAAGAGTGCGGTGTCATCAATATGGTGACATAGGGCACTATGCTCGTGACTGTCCTGAGAGGGTTTTGTAATAACTGAGTCGAAAAGAATAAAGCACTTAATCAATAGAATGTATAATTAATTTGTAAAGTGGACTCTATCTATGATAGATGTAATCATGATTTTAAAGTTTATGAATAAAGGAAGCATTTATTTTGAGATATGATGGTTAAATTAGAAATAGTTGATATTGATAAGAAATAAGTACATTGTTAGTACAAGAATGTAAATGAGAAAATTGTTAAATTGAGTTGCGATGTAGAGAATTCTTGAGAATAGAATTATGGATATAATATTTAGTGAAGAGAAGGATAAATATTAAAGTAAAGAGATTTTAAGTAATAACATGACGAGTATTCTCTGAATTTTGAGGATGAAATTCTTTTTAGAGGAGGAAAATTGTCACGTCCGTGCCCGAATAATTAAGTTATTTTAGGTCAGGACTAAATTATAAGGAAAATAAGTTTGGAGAAAAGACTTAATTGAAAGAAATTAAGTTGGGGGACCAAATTACAATTTGGCATAAACCGCCATTTTTTCTGATAAGAGGAAGAAGATGATGGACATAGGAAAAAAAGAAAAAAAGAAAATAAATGATGGAAACGATGCCCGGAGGAAGAGCAAGAGAGGGAGGAACCGATAGTTTGGTGAGTGGACTTATTTTCTTTAATCCTTTTATTATTATACATGCTTTTGAATGATTTTCGGATGATTTGGATCAAATTTTCATCACTTTTCTTGAAAAAGTTTAAAAATTCAAACGTTACAATCAATCAAGCGGTAACTGATTGTATAGAGGGGGAGCCTCTATGCACAAGGGCGACACCTCAGTCCAATTGAGGCCCAAAGGCGATGCCTCAACAAGTGATAAGGGCAGTGCATCTGTAGGTTAAAGGCGATGCCTTAGTACATCCTTGGTGGTGCCTCTGTGCAAAGGAGTTATCTATGTGGTTCGCCTCTGCACTGTTAATGGCTGAGAACTTAAATTTTGGAACTGAAACTCATATTTGGATTGCGAAGATATGCATCATTGCTTTAGGAGGACCTACCTTTCGGCACTGGTTGAGTTACGGGGCCCATAATATGTCAAATTGAAGCTAGCTCAAAAATCTATAAGGCCTTTATTAAGGAACCCAAAGGACCCCATTTTGATGTCCAAATTCGATCATTTAGGCCTCCGTTTTGGGCTTTAAAGTTTTAGTTGTGTTTGTAATCTTAAGTGCGTATGGCACTAAGAGTTAGAGATTCCATATGTGAGATATGGTAGATTTGGGTAGTTATATATAGTCGAAGCCTAGGGCCGAATACACATACTACGATGTAGGTGTAAATCCATATTTGGGACATGGTATGACTGATAAGTGTGTACAATCATTCCCTGGGGCCGGATACACATGTTACTGCATAAACGTGAGATGGTAAATATGTATAGCCGATGTCTTGGACCGGATACATATATTACTATAAATGTGTATAGCTGCTACCAGGGGCCAGGTATAAATTTGTAAATATAGGGTTGGTAAAAGTGTATAACCCTTGCTTGGGGCCGGGTACACATTCTGCCCTATAAAAGTAAAAGTTATATTGATAAGTGTGTATAACCATTGCTAGGAGCCGATGCATATTTTGCCTTGTAAATGTAAGATCATATCCAAGGTATATGTTTATCTATTGCCCGGGGCCAGATACATATATTAATTTAGATCTTAAGAATCATTTGAATATCTTTAGTAAATCATATTATATTGTATATTACACGAGAAAGCGATTTTAGATAGGAAAATTTGATTGAAATGATTTAAAAGGAAACAAGGATGTTTAACTTTCGGGAAATTGGTGTTGAATCTTTAAAGGATTATTTTAAATGATTTTTATGAATTGATTATGAACTTATTTAATTTTTATGGTTAAGCTGAAGTGATATTTTTGTTCACTCGCTGAGTATTTTCTTATAAAAATACTCACTACTCCTTTTTATTTTGTTTTCAAAGTTGAGTGGCTATCTGGGAGATAGCTAGATATTTTAAGGGAAGCAGGAGCAGTGAAGAATCATAAGAATATTGCATAGTTAGTATATTCGGTAAATATATGATATTGTTTAAAACAGTTGTAAATTATGAGTTGTATTGCGAGATTTGTATATAATAGTGATGGCAATATTTTGGGATGTATTATGATTTAAGAGTTATCTAATGGATGATCAATAAAGAAATAATACTTGGCCACATCAATACTTAAGTTAGGAAGGTCAAGTGTGCGACTTTCTAATAAAGGTAGTGGTGGGGTAGGGTATTACAATTTTGGTATCAGAGCAAGGTTATTAGGTTTTGTAGACACTAAAGAATATAGAATGTGATGGATATTAGCGATGATATACATTTGAATGGTAATTGATTATATTAATTTTTGAATTTCACAGAGATGATAAGATTTAGAGGTGGTTATATAGGAAGCCAAGGTCAAGGTCGTGGTCGTGGACGTGGTAGAGGTCGAGGTAGAGGACATGATGTCCAGGATAATAGAGTAGAGTTGGTAGAGTTGGCTAATAGCTCGACTAGGGGTCGAGCATTTCCACGAGCATCACCTCCGTCGTCAATATCAATTGGTAATGAGAGGAATTGGAATGCATAATGCTTAAATGGATAGTTAATAAGACAGTTCGGTGTTGGCCGTACCTATAATATTATTTGAGAATGTGCTAAGGAGAGCACGGAATAATTACCAACCGCCACAGCCCGTGATGCTTATAAATGTTCCGAACCAACTACCAGCCCCAGTGGTATATATAGATGATACTGATTTAGCACATACGATGGCAATGGTGATGTTAAAATAAGAAAGGTACAAGAAGCTCAGAGATATCATCGAGCATTCAAATAAATGTGGAGTTTATGACTTCCATGGTACTTTAGACCCAGGATAAATAGATAAGTGGGTTAAAACTGTGGAAAAGGCCTTGAATATGTTACAACTTAGCGATGAAGAGAAGGTGAGTAACGTATATGGCCTTATATTTGATAAGGCTGATGATTGGTTGACTAGGATAAGTAATTTATATGGAGAGGCTTTCACTTGGCCAGTATTCAAAGAGGAGTTTAATAAAGAGTATTTGACTGAGACTTTTCAGAAGCAAAAAAGAGCATCTTTTGTAAACTTGGTGTGAGGTTTGATGACTGTCAGGGAGTATACTGATAAGTTTGAAAATTTGTACCAGCATGCAAAAGATGTGTATCCTACAGAAGGAATGAAAAGTGACAAGTTTAGGGATGGATTGAATATCTCCCTACGTGGAAAGCTTAATCTGTATGCTGGCATAACCTTTAGAGGTTGGGTTGAGAAAGCCATAGAATAAGAAAGGTTGGATAAGGAACTAGATGAAGTTGAACAATAAAAGGAGTTGAACAAGCAATTTAGGAATGAGAATAAGAAATTGAAGTTTACCTCTGAATCAGAAGAAAATATTAAAAGTGGAGGAAATGATGAACCTCAAGAAGGTCAAGCATCAGTTAGGCAACCGATGGCACCACCTGGACAAGCAGATGTTGGAGAAATATATGCAAAGCCATGGTGTAATGAATGCAAAAGTCACCACATGGAGAATTGTAGTAGACGCACAAGAGTGCATTGTTATCAATGTGGTGAGATAGGACACTATGCTCGTGACTATCCTAACAGGGTTTTGTAATAACTAAGTAAGAAAGAATAAAAGCGCTTAATGCGATTGAATGTATAATTAATTTGTAAAGCGGACTTTATCTACGATAGATGTAATCATGATTTTAAAGTCTATGAATAAAGGAAGCATTTATTTTGAGATATGATGGTTAAATTAGCAATAGTTGCTATTGATAAGAAACAAGTACTTTGTTAGTACAAGAATTTAAATGAGGAAACTGGTAAATTGAGTTGTGATATAGAGAATTCTTGAGAATAGAATTATGGATATAATGTTTAGTGAAGAGAATGATAAAGATTAAAGTAGAGAGATTTTAGGTAATAACATGATGAGTATTCTCTGAATTTTGAGGATGAAATTCTTTTTAGAGAGGAAGAATTGCCATGTCCGTACCCGAATAATTAAGTTATTTTAGGTTAGAACTAAATTGTAAGGAAAATAAATTTGGAGAAAGGACTTAATTGAAAGAAATTATGTTGGGGGACCAAATTATAATTTGGCATAAACCACCATTATTTTTTATAAGAGGAAGAAAATGATAAACAGAGGAAAAAAAAGAAAAAAATAAAGGAAACGCTATCCGGAGGAAGAGAAAAAGAGGGAGGAACCGACAGTTTGGTGAGTAGACTTCTTTTCTTTAATCCTTTTATTGTTATACTTACTTTTGAATGATTTTTGGATTATTTGGATCAAATTTGTGTCACTGTTCATGAAAATTTTCAAAATTTCGAACGTTGTAAGCGATCAGGCGGTGCCTGATTGCACAGAGGCAGTTCCTCTGTGCACAAGGGAGACGCCTCAACCAAATTGAGGCCCAAAGGTGATGCCTCAGCAAGTGATAAAAGGTGGCACCTCTGTAGGTTAAGGGCGTTGCCTTTGTGTAGAGGAGGCGCCTATGTGGTTCGCCTCTATAGTGTTAATGGCCGAGAACTTGAATTTTAGAACTGAAACTCAAATTTGGATCATCGAGATGCGCAGCGTTGCCTTAAGAGGACCTAACTTTCAGCACTAGTTGAGTTACGGAGCCCATAATATGTCAAATCAAAGTTGGCTCAGAGATCTATGAAACTTCATCAGAGAACTTGATGAACCCCATTTTGATATCCAAATTCGATCATTTTGGCCTCCGTTTTAGGCTTCAAAGTTTTAGTTGTGTTTATAATCTTAAGTGCATATGGCACTAAGAGTTAGAGATTCTATGTGTTAGACATGGCAGATTTGGGTAGTTGGGTATAATCGAAGCCTAGAGCCAAATACACATACTACTATATAGGTGTAAATCCATATCTGGAACATGGTATAACTAGTAAGTGTGTATAGTCATTACTTGGGGCCGGATACACATATTACCATATAAACATGAGATGGTAAATATATATAACCGATGCCTGGGACAGGATACATATGTTACTATAAATATATATAGCTACCGCCAAGATTCGGGTGTATATTTGTAAATATAAGGTTGGTGAAATTGTATAATTATTACATGGGGTCAAGTACACATTCTACCCTATGAAAGTAAAGTAGTTATGTTGATAAGTGTGTATAACCGTTGCAAGGAGCCGGGTGTATATTTTGCCTTATAAATGTTAGATCATATCCGAGGTATATATTTATCTATTGCCTGAGACCAGATACATATATTAATTTGGATCTTAGGAATCATTTGAATATCTTTGGTAAATCATATTGTGTTATGTATTACATGAGAAAGCGATTTTAGAAAGGGAAATTTGATTGAAATGTTTTAAAATGAAATAAGGAAGTTTAACTTCTAGGAAATTGGTTTTGAATCTTTAAAGGATTATTTTAAATGATTCTTATAAAATGATTATGAACTTATTTAATTTTTATGGTTAAGTTGGAGTGATATTTTTATTCGCTCACTGAGTATTTTCTTGTGAAAATACTCACCATTCCTTTTTATTTTGTTTTTGGAGTTGAGTGGCTATTTGGGAGATAGCTGGATATTTTAAGGGAAGAAGAAGCACTGAAAAATCTCAAAAATATTATATAGTTAGGATATTCGGTATATATACGATATTATTTAAAACAGTTGTAAATTAATGAGTTGTATTGCAAGATTTGTATATAATAGTGATGGCACTATTTTGGAATGTATTATGATTTAAGAGTTCTCTAGTGGATGATAAATAAAGAAGTAATACTCGGCCACATTAATACTTAAGTTAGGAAGGTCAAGTGTGCGACCTTCTAATAAGGGTAGTGGTTGGGTCGGGTGTTATAATTTTAGTATCAGAGCAAGGTTATTAGGTTCAATAGACACTAAAGAATATAGAATTTGATGGATATTAGTGATGATATGAGTTTTGATGGTAATTGATTATGTTAATTTTTGAATTTCAAAGAGATGGCAAGAACTAGAGGTGGTTATATAAGAAGTCAAGGCCGAGGTCGTGGACATGGTAGAGGTCGAGGTAAAGGACATGGTGTCCAGGATAATAGAGCAGAGTTGGTAGAGTTGGCTAATACCTCGACTAGGGGTCGAGCATTTCCACGATCATCACCTCTATCATCAACATCAATTGGCAACGAGAGGAATGGAATGTGTAATGCTTAAATGGATAGTCAACAAGACAGTTCGGCGTCGAACGTACCTATAATGTTGTTAGAGAATATGCCTAAGAGAGCATGGAATAATTACTAACCGCCGTAACCCGTGATGCCTATAAATGTGCTAAACCAACCAGCAGCCTCAGTAGTACACATGGCAACGATGATGTCGGAATGAAAAATGTACAGGAAGCCCGGGGATATCATCGAGCTTTCAAAGAAGTGTGGAGCTTATGACTTCCACAATACTTTGGACCCAGGACAGGCAGATAAGTGGGTTAAAACTATAGAAAAGGCCATCAATACGTTACAACTTAGCAATGAAGAGAATGTGAGTAACGTATATGGCCTTATGTTTGATAAGGCTGATGATTGGTTGACCAGGATAAAAAAATTTGTATAGAGAGGCTTTCGTTTGGCCAGTATTGAAAGAGGATTTTAATTGAGAGTATTTGACTGAGACTTTATAGAAGCAGAAAAGAGCATCTTTTGTAAACTTGGTACAAGGTTTGATAACTGTCAGAGAGTATACTGATAAGTTTAAAGATCTGTACCAGTATGCAAAAGATGTGTGTCCTACAGAAGGAATGAAAAGTGACAAGTTTAGGGATGGATTGAATGTCTCCTTACGTGGAAAGCTTAATCTTTATGTTGGAACAACCTTTAGAGGTTGGGTTAAGAAAGCCATCGAATAAGAAAGGTTGGATAAGAAACTAGAAGAAACTGAACAACAAAAGGAGTTGAACAAGCAATTTAGGAATGAGAATAAGAAATTGAAGTTTACCTCTGAATCAGAAGGAAATATTAAAAGTGGAAGAAATGGTGAACCTTAAGAAGGTTAAGCATCGGTAAGGCAACCGATGGCACCACCTGGACAAGCAGATATTGGAGAAATATATGCAAATCCATGGTGTAATAAATGCAAAAGTCACCATATGGAAAATTGTAGTAGACGCATAAGAGTATAGTGTTATCAATGTGGTGAGATAGGGCACTATGCTCGTGATTGTCCTGAGAGGGTTTTGTTATAGCTGAGTAAGAAAGAATAAAAGCGCTTAATGTGATAGAATGTATAATTAATTTGTAAAGTGGACTCTATTTATGATAGATGTAATCGTGATTTTAAAGTATAAAGGAAGCGTTTATTTTGAGATATGATAGTTAAATTAGCAATAGTTGCTATTGATAAAAAAAAACAAGTACATTGTTAGTACAAGAATGTGAATGAGGAAATTGTTAAATTGAGTTGTTATGTAGATTTTTCTTGAGAATAGAATTGTGGATATAATGTTTTGTGAAGAGAAGGATAAATATTAAAGTAAAAAGATTTTAGGTAATAACATAACAAGTATTCTCCGAATTTCGAAAGGGGGAGAATTATTATATCCGTACCCGAATAATTAAGTTATTATTGGTCAGGACTAAATTGTAAGGAAAATAAGTTTGGAGAAAGGACTTAATTGAAAGAAATTATATTGGGGGACCAAATTATAATTTGGCGTAAACCGTTATTATTTTTGATAAGAGGAAGAAGATAAAAAAAGAGGAAAAAAAGAAAAAAATAAAGGAAACACTGTCTGGAGGAACAGGAAAAGAGGGAAAAACCGACAGTTTGGTGAGTGGACTTCTTTTCTTTAATCTTCTTATTGTTATACTTGCTTTTGAATGATTTTTTGATGATTTGGATCAAATTTTCATCACTATTCTTAAAACATTTCAAAAATTCAAACGTTACAGGTGATCAGGCGGCGCCTGATTGCACAGAGTCGGTGCCTCTGTGCACAAGGGCAACGCCTCAGCCCAATTAAAGCCCAGAGGTGACGCCTCAGCAAGTGATAAGAATAACGCCTTTGTAGGTTAAGGGCGATGCCTTAGTACATGCTGGGCTATGCCTTTGTGCAGAGGAGGCACCTATATAGTTTTCCTCTACACTGTTGATGGTCAAGAACTTGAATTTTGGAACTGAATCTCAAATTTGGATCATCGAGATGTACAGCGTTGCTTTAGGAGGACCTAACTTTTGGCACCGGTTGAGTTACGGGGCCCATAATATATCAAATTAAAGCTGACTCTGAGATCTATAAGACCTTTATTAGGAAACCTAATGGACCTTGTTTTCATATCAAATTTGATCACTTAGGCCTCGATTTTGGGCTTCAAAGTTTTAGTTATGTTTATAATCTTAAGTACATATGGCATTAAGAGTTAAAGATTCCATATATGAGACATGACAGATTTAGATAGTTGTGTATAGTCGAAGCCTAGGGCCAAATACACATACTACTATATAGGTGTAAATCCATGTCTGGGACATAGTATGACTGGTAAGTGTGTATAGACGTTGCTTGGGGCTGGATACACATGTTACCATATAAACGTGAGATAATAAATATATATAGCCAATGTCTGGGACCGAATACATATATTACTATAAATGTGTATAGCTGCTGCCATGGGATGGGTGCACATTTATAAATATGTTAAGAACCTCCAAGAAATAGAACCACGAACCCTTATTCTTATGAACGTGAGTTACTATCTTAGAAACCTAAGAATAAATTGATTTCTAAAGCCCAAGAATCGCTTAGATCAGATTATAGAGATTTGTTAATCAAAGAATTGGAACCTAAAAAAAACTAAGTTCTTTAAACCCTAACCCTTAACACACCACAAGGATAGATCAATTCCTTGATAAGTCGTTTATGCATTCAATAAGAATTCAAGAATTCAAGCAAATATGCAAAGGAAATAATGATAATTTTATTTAACTTTAATCTAATTAAAAATGCCCCAAAGGTGATGTTTTTATAATACTCTAACACAATAAAACCCTGATAAAAATAAAGGAAACTAAGGTTATTACTAACTACTTCGCCACCAATCATAAAGCTGAATAGTTAATAACATAGTTCTGAACCAAAGAAGAGAATTTCACCTATACACTAGCCCACAATAGTCTTCATGTATTTGGACTTGCAAAATATTAAATAAAGCCCTTTCATTAAAGTCTTCACTTGGGTTTAACCTAACATGAGCAATTGGACTTCCTTGATTAGCCCAATCTTGCATATAGCTAATTAAGGCCTCTTAGAGCTTCTTGGACCTTAACCTTATAATTGGGCCTTGTGGCATGCTTAATAGATCCTTAGCTTTATCTTTGGTTTTCTTGTTGTCCTCTCCATCAAGCCCATCCAAGCTATCACCAATGTAAAGCCCATCAACATCTTCAAGCTTGGTCACATCCATATTATTCCCTCCTTTTTTAAAATGATTCATCCTCGAATCAAGCCCATCACCTACATCGAAAGGACTCAAATCAGTAACATTAAATGTACCACTCACATTATACTCACCTTTAAATCAATCTTATGGGCATTGTCATTAATCCTTTCCAGAACTTGAAAAGGACCATCACCCCTTGGACTTAGCCTAGACTTTCTCTGATTTGGGAACCTTTCCTTTCGAAAATGAACCTAAACCCAATCTCCAGGTTGGAACACCATTGGAATTCATCCTTTATTAACCCTTTCAGCCACTTTTGCATTTTGCTTCTCAATTCTCTCTTTAACTTGCTTGTGTAGCTTTTTAACCAAATCTGCCTTAGAAGAACCATCAATACCAACAAGCTTGTTAAGAGGCAAAGGAATCAAATCAATAGGAGTTACAGGATTAAAGCCATATACAATTTCAAATGGTGAAGTGTGTGTAGTGCTATGAACATCCCTATTGAATGCAAATTCAACATATGGCAATAAATCCTCCCAATATTTTAAATTTCTAGAAATCAAAGCACGAAGCAATTGAACCAAAGTCCTATTCACAACTTCAGTTTGTCCATTTATTTATAGATGGCAAGTAGTAGAAAAAAGCAACTTAGTTCCTAACTTACCCCATAGCACACGCAAAAAGTGTCTTAAAAATTTAACATCTCTATCACTAACAATGGTCCTAGGTACTCCATGCAAATATACAACCTCCCTACGAAACAAGTCATCAATATGAACAACATCATCACTTTTATGACATGGTATAAAGTGAGCCATCTTACTAAATCCATCCACAATAACAAAGATACTATCTCTACCTTTCCTAGATATAGGCAAAACCAAGCACAAAGTTCAGGAATAGGTAAAGGTGTATATAACCCATGGGGTTACAATTTGAACTTTGCTTTTAAACACACAATGCATTGACCATAAACTTTATTCACATCATGTTTCATGCATGGCCAATAGAAATGCTCAATCACAATGTCATAAGTCTTTTACACCCCTAAATGACCCATTAAACCATCCCCATGTGCTTCCATAACTAGGACAACTCGTAAAGAACAATTAGGAATGCACAAATAGTTTTTCTTACAAAGAAATCCCTCAAACACATAAAAATCATTGAAAACATCCCCATTAGCACAAGTTGTAAACACATTGCTGTAATCTTTATCACTCACATACAACTCTTTTATGAACTCAAAAGCCTAATAATTTAGAATCAATAGTAGTAAGTAAAGCATACCTTCGAGATAGTGCATCAGCAACCACATTCTCTTTACCTTTCTTATACTTAATCGCATATGGACATGTCTCAATGAACTCCATCCATTTTGCATATCTTCAGTTCAACTTATCTTGCCCTTTGAGATGCTTCAAACTCTCATGATCCATATGTATGACAAATTTTTTGGGCTACAAATAGTGTTACCATATTTACAAGGCCCGAACCAAAGCATAGAGCTCCTTGTGATAGGCTGGGTACTGAAGAGCTGCTCCATTTAGTTTTTCACTAAAATAGCATATAGGTCTGCCCTCTTGCATCAAAATAGCTCCAATCCCAATGCCACTAGCATCACACTCAATCTCAAAGGTTTTGTCAAAGTTAGGTAAAACTAATAAAGGAGCATCACACAACTTATCTTTAAGCAAATTAAAAGCATGTTCTTGTGCATCACCCCAATTAAACCCAATATTTTCTTGACAATTTCATTTAAAGGTGCAGTTATACAACAAAAGTCCTTAATGAACCTCCTATAGAAACTAGCTAACCCATTGAAACTCCTAACTTGGCTAATGTTTATAGGTGTCTGCCACTCCCTAATTGCTTTCACCTTCTCTACATCAACCTCTAAACCCTTAGAACTAATAATAAAACAAAGGAAATTGACCCTATCCATGCAAAAACTACACTTTTCCAGATTAGCATACAACTTTTCTACCCTAAGAATTTCTAACACCGTATGCACATGCATGACATTATCATCAATGGTTCTGGAATAAATCAAGATGTCATTAAAGTACACAACCATAAATTTACTAAGACACTCATGCAAGACATGGTTCATTAACCTTATGAAAGTACTAGGTACATTAGTAAGCTCAAACGACATAACTAACCACTCATAAAGACCATATTTAGTCTTAAAAGCCGTTTTCCACTCATCCCCAATTTTCATGAGAATTTGATAATAACTAGAATGCAAATCAATCTTAGTAAACAAACAAGCACCATGCAACTCCTCAAGCATATCATCTAACCTAGGGATAGGATGATGATACTTTATCGTTAATTTATTAATTGTACGACAGTCCACACACATCCTCCACATGCCATCCTTCTTTAGAACTAAAATTACTGGAACCGTACATGGACTTAAGCTCTTACGTACATACCCCTTTGACATCAGTTCATCCACTTACTTTTGAAGCTCCTTAGTCTCCTCAGGATTACTTTTATAGGTTGGTTTATTTAGTATGGCAGCTCCGGGTATGAAGTTTATTTGATGTTCTATCCCTCTTTGAGGTGGTAAGCCACTTGGCATCTTCTCGGGAAAGACATCATTAAACTTCTACAAAAGGTTAGCAAACACACTCGGCAAGGAAAGATCAAGTTCATTAGTCTTCAAGTATACATCCTTATAAGTAACAACAAATAACACCTGACTAGAACGCAATTGATGCCTAACTTCACTTTCCCTAACCAAAACACTACCATTTGATTTTGTTTTCTCTTTAGGTTGAACCACACTCTTTGTTTGGTCACTCTCCCCTTTGCTATTTTCAGCTTCAACCCTCTCCCTCTCTAACTTATATAGTTACATTGCTCTTTATACACTTCCTTAAAAGAAAGAGGAGTCAATGTAACTTTTCTCCCATCCTTCACAAATGAGTATCTATTTAGAAAGCCATCATGGACAACCTTTCTATTAAATTGCCATAGCCTACCTAACAAGATATGGCCCACATGCATTGGTACTACATCACATAACACCTCATCTGAGTACCTACTAATTGTGAAAGGAATAATAACTTGCTTATTCACTTTAATCTCACCATAATTGTTTAATTACAACAACTTATAAGGCCTAGAATGGGGAATCAGATTTAAACCTAATTTCTCAACCATTAAAGTGCTAGCAATATTTGTACAACTACCACTACTAATAAAAGAATTTGCAAGTCTTACTTTGCACGTGGCATCTTGTGTGGGAAATGCTGTCTCCTTGCTGCTCCAAGGCATCTTTTTCCTTCATTTGAACACTCTGTGTGCGTCTAGCCACCAAGAGCTCACCTGCCATAGGGCGTTCAATATAATCATCGCTACACTCCCCAATTATGGTATCTCCTCATCATCATGGTCATTATATTCACTTACTATTTCAATCTCTCCATGCTCTCTAGCCACCATTGTTCACTTGTTGGGACATTGGGAAGCAATATGTCCATGCCCCAAGCATTTAAAACACTTGATGT
>CATIWO010017790.1:0-26526 GCA_949673435.1 Macaranga tanarius | reverse complement strand
CTTATGTTATATTTATTGTTACGTTATAGCATCAAGAAAAATAATTCTTATGTTATATTTATTGTTATTTTTATTTACATTAACATTTTTAAGTGCAAATATACATTTTTAAAGTTATTATTAACTTATTGTATTATGTTTCACAGTTTATTTTGTATTTTTTTTTAATATGACTTATTTTGCTGAAAATGACGTATAATTCACGGTAGCGCCGAACGATACATTCCGATTCAGTCCAATACCGTTACATCGTTACCGATACCGTTACGGATCCCGATACCGTTATTTAAAACCCTGCTAGGGTGTTCTTTATTGGAGTTTAATAATGATATAAACAAGTTGGATCCATATGCTTGTAATTACATCAAAATTTCATCTTTAACTATATGTGGTTGAAGTAATATGAAAACATAATTTCACAGAGCATTAAAATTCTTAGAGTTTTATGCTTCTGATTGATTATTTTTGTATAAATCGACTCCAAAGTAATCAGTTAATTAAGTGGGATTTCAAGCAAATAGTAGGTGGACTATTATAATACAATTTCTATTATGAGATGATACTCTCACAAATATCATTGACTGCTTCTATGTATTAGCTGCATGCCATTGAATACTATCTTTTTGGTTATGTGCTATTCTTTCTTCTTTTTGCTTGCAATTTCTGTAAGGTCTGTCAGGGTATCTTGAAATCTGTGAAATAATGCAGGTTGTGTTTGTCTAGGTTCTTGAACAAAGGATAGAGACTTTGGAAAGAGAACTTGATGCTGCCATTTCTGCTGCTGCTCGTGCCCGTGCAGAAAAGCGACAGGCTGAGGCAGCACAAAAGGCTGCTGAATTACGTCAACAAGAAATCACCAGAGAACTTGAGAACACCCCAAGTATGTCCACTGCATCTGTCTTTTATCCTTAACTCATTAGAAAAATAAGAGGGGGAAATAACTGCGGCAAACTCGTATATGCATAAATTTGAAAATCACCATTTTCTAATTACAATATTATTCAACACTTTAACTTGGATAACTTAAGCAGTAAAGGAGTAATCAGCAATAGCTGTGTCACTGGTATGAAACCCTGAACATGGAGGATCAAGCTTTTGCACCCTGAATATGGAGGATCAAGCTTTTGCATTTATTTATTTTTCAATAGAATGCTGAAAGCAGGAAGATGCTTCCATCAAAATTCCTATACTGTGGAATCAAAGCAAAGCCAATTAGTGCGATTCTACACATTCCATCATCTACAATATTCAATAGCATTTTAAAACTAGCATAAATTTATATATGTTTTCGTCATCTTTTATTCTTTCAAGCTTCTGTTAACAGCTGGAAACTTTGTCGAAATTGGAAAACAACTACAAATTAATATGAAAAGGTTTAGCTCTCATTTTAATCCAATCAGGAAGTCTAGATGTCATTTTATCTAATTAGTTTCAATTTTTATAATGGTGCCATGATTAATTAAGGACCCATTTGTAGGACGTATGTATGAAGATGTGAGCCAATATGCAATGCAGCAGCTCTATTTCCATTTTACATTTTGAATATATTTGTGCTTTTTGTTACTAGGTTGTTTCTTCCGTCTTTAAGAGTCAAGAAACTGGACCTGCAACTGAGTTTGTGGTTGACAATTTTATTCATATCTTGTGTTATGGCCTCAGAGGTGTTTGAACTGCACATGGAAGAGCTGCGTGCAAAGCAAGATGAAATATCCAAGCGTGATAATGAAATTAAACTGCTGGAAGCAATAATTCAGACACTTGGTGGCAAAGAATCACACTCCTCAAGTGGGTGATGCTCTCCTCTTTCGGTTTCTGTTTCTATATCCTTTATTTAGTTATTTTTTTTCAGGTGGGATAAAATAGGCTGTAAAATGATGAGTGAGCACTTCTACACATCCTTCGGTTCCTGCAAATAGGTTGTTTAATGGTGTATAAGCTTCTTAACATGTGCATTGACTAATACAATGAATTTTATATAATTTGCTTTAGCTTATGGCTGAGAGTAATAGCTTTGGTAGTCTGATGCTTGAGTAGGAAATTGTCATGAAACTATCTGTGGTTAAAAATGGAATATGTAAAGTATCAAAAGTTAATGAAAAAAATAGATTAAAATCAAGTTCCTTCTGCAGTTGAAAAAAAAAAAGGCAGATGGAGAACAACTCGAGCACTAATGAAGTCTCAGAGATCTCCTGCCACTGCAAGAAACTTGGTCATGATTCTTTCTCGAACTATAAGGCATAACTAAAAACAGAAGTATTGGTGGTTTAACAACAATAATGAAATTACAGGTGACATTGAATAGGTTAAGGGTGTGTTTGGTTCAAATGAATTCCACCAAATTTTGTGGAATTCATTTGCAAATTTAAATTTGTGTGTTTGGTTCAAATCAATATTTAATGGAATTCATTTTCAATTCTAATTTTTTAATTCTATGAAATTGGATTCAAATCCTTAAAAAATTGTGAGGATTTGCAAATGAATTCCACAATTTTAAAACTATACTTTTATAAAGTCAAAAATACCCTTACTTATTATTTTTATTTTCAAATTCCATATTTGTCTTTCCCTACATTCTTTTTTTTACTACATTATTTTTTTTAACTAACTAATATTTTTATTTTTTCTCTTTTTTTGTTTTCCTTTTTTATTTTTATTTTCTCTTATTTTTTCCTATGCACTTTGTTTCTTTTTTTATTTTTATTTTCTTCTAATTTTTTTCTTCCTGGTTTTTTTATTTCCTTTTTTTTTATTTTCTTCTTATTTTTTTCTTATCTCTTTTTTTTTATATATATTTTATGTTCTCCTTTTTTTTACCCAAAATAAAAATACTTAATTTGTCCCATTTTTCTCATCTCATTATTATTTTTTATTCATTTTTCTCATCCTTCAGGTAAGGTTTGAATAATAAAAAAATCATAACAACTATTAAACAAATATAGTAAAAAACAAAAGATGTCTAGTGCATGGATTGCACATATATATAGTAGGCCTTTTTTCATCGCGTCTTAATTTTATACATTTTTTTCTAGCTAGTAATTAATTAGATCTTTAATCATTTTTGTTGCTGGTTGTTATTGCAGGTTGCATTACATGTTGGTTGCCATGTGTCACTTTCGGACAGATTGCTGAAATTACAGACAAAGGAACATGTACGAATTTATATATATATATAAATTGACATTTTACTTGGCTTGTTTTAGCTAAAAATTACATTTGTTAGATGATGATGATTAGTAGTTAATTATTGAATTAATGTTATATTAATTGTTTCAGCTTGTGTAACGAGTGGAGCAATTTATGGAATACTGAGATATTTCACCGGATGTGGGTGCATGTACTCATGCTTGTACCGGTCTAAACTGAGGCAGCAGTACAGCTTACCTGAGAGCCCTTGCAATGATTGTAGTTATGCAAATATGAAACGATTAAATTATTTAATGATTGTAGTTATGCAAATATTTAAAACTATGTAATATGAAAAAAAATGTAATATTTAAAAAGAAATTAAATTATCAATTTAAATTTTAAATAATCACATTTTTAGTTATGCAATATGAAACGAAAATAAAAAAATAAAAAAATATAATCTATTTAAAAAGAATATTTTTGACCACAATTAAAAAGTAACTTAAATTCTAGATTTACACCAAACACAAAATAATAAAATATGGAATTCATTTCAAATGAATTCTACAAACTATTCATTTGAACCAAACATACTTCATTAACCAAAATTCATTTGGAAATGAATTCTATTGGGAATTCATTTGGAAATCAAATGAATTCCTTGGTGGAATTGAACCAAACACACCCTTAAAGTTATTATCTGGTACAATTCCACTTCTTCAGCTGCAGGCTTAACAATTGCATTTGCTTTAGTTTATGATCTCTAAAAATTTGTATTAATTTATATTATCCTTCATTTTCTTCTATTTTCTTTAAAAAGATTCTATATTATGTTAGCACAACTCTACAAGTGTACAGATCGTGACAAGTAGTAAAGTGACGAGTGAGTATCATTTCCACGAGGATTGGCTTACTAAGTACCAACTATTTATAATTTTCTTTAGGTAGAAAATTCAAATTCAAATAAAGAGAACTAAAATTAATTAACTTAAAAACAATCAATAAAAAAAACTAGAGCTTGGGTTTGTTTCACTAATTAGGACTTAAATTACAGAATTAAATTCAACTATTAAATCATTGATACAATTAAGGGTAAATTATTCTAAAATACCTAAAGTCTTTTCGAGCTTATTTAAGCATGCCAAGATTAATTACTTACCTATTTTCATGATTACTAGTTAATCAATGCTCATTAAGTTCTTTAACAATTTAATACTCCCCGTAGGATTTGCCTACTTTCGTGGTCGAATGGTTTAAGTTCTATGAGTTAGAAGCTACTAGATTACTCAACTTTCATTGATAGTAATCTACCCATAAACATGCAATCAATTGGGCCCTTAATTGAATACAAAACATTAAGCACAACTCATAAAATTGATTAAAAATTAATTCATTAATAGAGAAATAAAAATCCTAACAAGTCTAACTAGCTACTCTAAAATCAAATCCTAAACTAAATTAATTATTCATGATAAAAATATCTAATACTACAAAGAAATTAAACATGGAACACAAAAGATAGAGAAAGAAGTAAAGAAAAACTCCTTGGAAGCAATCTTTAATCTTCAATACTTGTTGAGCGCTTGATTCTCACGTTCGACTTGTTTGTAGCCGTCTATCCCTCTCTCCGGAACTCTTCTTTTTCCTTCATATTTCTACCCTATTTATAGTCCTCTTAATTAGGGTGATAATTGGTCTTTTAGGTCTCTAAAATTTCAGCTAAAAAGGAAATAAAAATAGCCAAAAAAGTTAGGTTTCCCGCGCGGCGCTGCAACACCACAAATTCTACCAAATTTGCCCAAAACAGTCCTGAGAGTGTTGCAGCACTCCCAGAGGGCACTGAGGCGCTCTCGCTTCTGCCCCCTATCAAATTTTCAGTTTATCTGACCTAACAAAATTATCAAAATGCCCATACAAGCCAAAAGTGCACAAATAAAGAGAAAAATGAAGAAAATGACATTTTTAACTACATAATAAATAAATTTAACTCTAAAACTAATAAAATTTAACTACGAATTATAAATTAAACATCTAAAAACTATACTAAAATAACACACAATAAATTCCCCCACACTTAGACCTTACTTGTCCCCAAGCAAGAAACATAATTAAACACAAGCACTAAACAACAAGTTACTCAATCCATAATTTGAGATGGTAAATTTCAAAGATATGCAATTTTAACAACACCAAACCTAAGAACGCTTATTAATAAGGATAACTAAATAAAAATCTACACATATGCAAATAATTTACTAAACATAACCCAAGCACTTGCTCAAATAGAGAATCAATAGACATTTTAATAAATAACAAAACAAATCAAGACAAAATAGTATTATGGGGTTGCAAATATTTAATGAAAACCTTTTGTGAATGCATTTTATGCTCTATCTTACATTAATTTGGTGAGTGCTTTTTTCTCCATCTCATCTTTTTTTTTTCTATTAGCGAGTGTGGTTTACGCTCCATCTCGCTTTTATTATTATTATTGTTATTGTTATTGTTATTGTTATTGTTATTGTTATTGTTATTGTTATTGTTATTGTTATTATTATTATTATATATTTTTATATATTCACAACCCCAATCAACCCTCCTCTTTTTTTAAATTCACAAAATAAGCCTATATCAATCTCTTCAAAGCCTTGCTTAGATTATGAAAACTAAATCATGTACACATAAGAGCAATGTTCAATCATCCTTACGAACAAACATCCTCAATTTTGATGCTATCAAAACTACATACTCATCCATTTATTGTTTCCAATTATGAATTAAGTGATCCACAAACACATATGAAAATAACGCAAATAAAATTAAATATATAGTAATAATTAGAGCTTGCAAATAACGCAAATGAGAACTAAAAACACAAATTAACAAGCTACCCCCTACACTTAGCACACATTATCCCCAATGTGTACTAAAACACACAAACACACAAACAATTAAAAAAAATACAAAATAAAAAAATTAAAGAGAAAAGGAACAAGAAAATTCCCCTAATGTGATGCCCTACTTCTCATCTTATAGTGGTGGAGGTTTGCTTTGGCTTTTTGAAGCCATGAATGATGGAGTTCAAATTATGACTTCCTACAAAAAAAAATTAAAAAGTGAGAAATTTGAAAAGAAAAAAAAAATAAGAATGTAAAAATAGAAACAGAAGGTAAGAAATATGGGTTGCCTCCCATAAAGTGCTAATTTAAGGTCATTAGCTTGACTCCTTGTATATGTAGTGTAACACCCTTCTCCAACATAATCCACTAATACACAATTATATTTAATATCATTTTTTTATTCTGATAATTAAATGAATTCTTAAATATACAATCACAATATATATTAATAGATCTTAAATTCTAATTCATTTACTTAAATGTGATATGGAAAAATCTGTACAAATTTGAACCTCAATTCTTTAGTACCTCTGCTAATGTAATAAACATATTGAGTAACTTGATAGTACTATTTATATAATTGCATTCTCAAATTCTAAATGTGATCCAAAATCATTTCTATCATATATCCATAATTCGACAATTCTAGATGGTAAGATAATAACTGAACATCAATACTTAATAAACATACATAATAATATTAAGCACTTAAGTGCTAACTATCCATCATAGCATGTATATATATATATACATCATCAAAATATAATAAAAAGAGTACTAGATGCTAAAGTAAATAATACAACAGTACACAATCATTTGCCCTAGCATCTATCTCTCTGGTGTCACGGATCTCAGTCTAGAAGATAGTGGTGGTAGTAGAAGCAACACATCCAGGTCAAACCCTCACAAATCACATCTAGCCTAATGGCTAAAAAATAAACTCTCATATCAAGCACTGGAGGGTGTAGAGATTGCCATAAGTAAAAAACTAAAAGATGCATCTGGTAGACTGCATCACACCCAAGTGAGGGTGACCTAAATATCCAGCGAGGTGGCATAGTAGACTCAAAAAATAGTGCATACACTGTCGAGGTGAGATACATGTGCATCAGCTCCTATGGGTAGGACCGTGACATGTGCATCAGCTCCTCTGCAGCTGTAACCTCATATACCATAGTGGCCCACTGGACTGCCATACTGCTAGGCTATAATCTAACTAAACTGGAAATATATTTTTAAAAATAGTGGTGAGTAATTTCGAAAGGAAATTACCCAGTGAGCAGTTAGTATATCTTAAAATAAAAATATTGATCCAAAATACCATAATAATTTGAAAGCTGTTTAATACTTACAAATGTACATCATGATCAAAATAACGTTTTCAAAGATAATACTTATTTTTCACAAAAGCATTTAATAAAAGACTTCCATTACATAAGAAGTATTTAAATATTTTCATAAATAATGCAAACCAAGGCATAATAAAGATTATAGATTTCTTTCTCAAAAATTTAGACTCAATGCAAATAAACCATTATATTAAATCTTTAACTTCATTTAAATTCAACTATTAACAATTCCAATACAATTGAGGTCTTAATTCCTCAATATATAAATAATATGGAAATTCATATAAACTAAATTATTTATCATACTTTCATGATTTGATTTGTTTGATAATTCTCTATTCGGTTGCCATGAGAGTTAAGAATTTCATTCCTTTGAATATTAATATTATTATCATAATACATATCTTTATCAACGATACTTATATTCATTGTTATCATTAAAAGATATATTTTCCAACTTTTCCCAGAATGAACAACAATGTACAAATAAACTCTCTCATGATATCTCAACTCTTATTGTTATGGCCCACACTAGCCAAATTATAGAATCATTCATAATAGTTTCGTATGCATACAGTTCAGCCACAAGGATTCACCTTAAAGGTACATCTGAATCCTTGTGCTGTCCCAAAGACAGTTATAACTCAAGTGGCCAACTCATCTTTCCTAACTCATCCCATATATATATATTCTTAATTGTTCAAGTATTGATCAATATAAGGCTTGTATATTATTCACATTTGTTGTAAGGGTATAACTATGTTAATTTGATGTTCTTTATCAATCATTCACAAGACTTCCAACTTTGCTCTTTTCTTTAATAATTTGGTCTTTTTGTCTGAGACTCAGAAATATATAGTATTTATATGTGTTATAAGTTATTTTAGTTCAATTATTGTAACATACGACAACACTTCAGAATCATAATTGTTTTCTAACATCTTAATTGTTCTAGTATGTTATTCTAGGGTTTGGTTCAAGTCTACCCTTCAATTTATACAAAAATGGTCAAAACATAATGAATTTCATGTTACAGAGGCATCGCCCTCTTAGTGCAGAGGCACCGACTGATGGGTATAGAGGTGCCGACTCTAACAGAGGCATTGCCTCTGCAACGGTTAAGGAGGTGTCACCATCTTTCTCTAGAGGCGTCGCCTCTGAGATGATCAGGAGTCACCTCTGAGATGATCAGGAGTCACCTCTAGGAAAAGGCATTGCCTGATCGGCCTTTGGCACTCGAACAGCAGCAACCCATAACCAAAACTTGATATTTTCATGAAAATAATCACATCAGAAGTTCGTATAACAACTATAAGCTAAAGTTAAACTCATATGCATCCCAAAAACCTCATAATTAGGCCTAGATCTACATCTAAAATCCTCATAATATTTAAAACTTCAATTATAATATTCAACTACAAAAAAACATATAGAACTTTGATTAAAACATCCACTCATAAATTTCTCCTGCTTGAATATGAGCTTGTTTCATTTAGATCTCGATTCCTTCAATTTCAGAGCTTCTTCCCTTTTTTTTTTCTTCTTTTTCTTCTTATCTTTCCTTTTTTTAATCTTTTTCTTCTTCTTCCCTTTTCTTCTTCTTCCTTCCTTCCACCATACTTCCTCCTGTAGAATCCAAGAACTCCTTCACCTTTTCTTTATTAGTCCATTTCCTTTCTTTTCTTCCTTTATAACTCTACTCACTCTCATGTATGCTAATTAAATCCTTACTTACCTTTTCAATTGCATCCTTCCAAACTTCTATTCAATTAAATCCAAACTTTATTTATTATATTTTATTCTTATCATTTCTCACAACAATAATAATATTAACTCCTAACAATATTAATTTAATACAAGATAATCAACTTCTTAATTATTTACCCAAAATAGTAACAATTAACTCCAATTAACACTAATTTAATATAATCAAATAATCCTTAATTATCATTACTTTAAATTAATCAGGTTCAAGGACATGAATGTTACAATTCTTCCCTCCTAAAAAAAATTTTATCCTTGAAATTTGTACAGTTTAAACTAATTATAATAGTTCGGGGTATCTGTGTCTAATGTCCTATTCTTGCTCCCATGTAGCTTCTTCTTGAGAGTGATTCTTCCATAACACCTTGGCTAAAGGAATAACTTTATTCCTCAACACTTTTTGTTATCTAGCCAAAATTGCTACAGGTGCTTCTTCATAACTTAATTTCTCCTTTAACTCCACAGGCTGCTCCTTTAAAATATGAGTGGGGTCGCTTCTATATCTCCTTAATATAGACACGTGAAATACATTATACACTCCCTCAAGAGTTAGGGGTAAGGCTAAACGATAGGCCACTGGCCCAATTCCTTCAATAATCTCATAGGGTCCTATGAACTTGGGACTCAACTTTCCTCGTTTACCAAACCTTATCACCCCTTTCCATGGAGATATTTTTAAGAATACTTTGTCACCCACCTTAAACTCAATGTCAGTCCTCTTAAGATTTGCATAACTCCTCTGCCTATCCTGAGCTACCTTGAGATTGGTTCTAGCTATCTGAATATTATCTGTAGTGATCTGAACCAATTGAGGACCTAGTAACTTCCTTTCTTCAGCTTCATCCTAACAAATAGGAGTCCTGCATCTCTTGCCATATAGAGCCTCAAATGGTGCCATATCCAAACTGCTTTGATAACTATTATTATATGCAAACTCCATTAATGACACTTGATTATCCCAGTTTCTACTAAAATCTAAAGCACTAACTCTTAACATATCTTCTAGTACTTAAATGGTCCTATTAGATTGTCCATCAGTCTGAGGATGAAAAGCAGTACTAAATCTCAATCTAGTACCTAGTGCTTCCTATAAACTAGGCTAGAATCTGAAAGTAACTCGGATCATGATTCGATACAATAGACACTGGCGTTCCATACAACCTTATTATTTTCTTAATGTACAACTCTGCCAACTTATTCAAACTATAAGTTATCTTAATCGGCAGAAAATGAGCAGACTTTGTCAACCTATCCATAATTACCCACACTGCATCATTTCCTTAATGCATCCTCGGTAAACCCACTACAAAATCCATGGTTATATGTTCCCATTTCTATTCTGGTATTGGCAAAGATTGTAACAAACCAGCTGGGTGTCTACTTTCAGCCTTGACTTGTTGGCAAGTCAAATATTTGGAAACATATTCCGCTATATCTTTCTTCATCCCCTTCTACCAATAATTCTGTTTTAAATTCCAGTATATCTTAGTACTTTCCGGATGCATCGTATACGCAGAACAATGCTCTTCTTCTAATATTTCTCTTCTTAATTCTTCTAGATTCAGTACATAAATTCTCTTTTCCATCCTTATCACTCCTTGCTCATCCAAATTTAAACTTTTATTCTTTCCACTTTTTATATCTTTAATCCAGCTCAATGCTTCATCGTCAACCCTTTGGGCTTGAGAACTCCTCACTATCAAGACTGGTCGAACCTTCAAGGTAGCTAACATGCATTTAGGTGCATGTACACCAAGCTCAATATTCAGTTTCTTGAGTTTAATCATCATGGGCATTCTAATAGCGCGAATATAATGTAGATTACCAGTCAATTTTTGACTAAGAGCATCTGCCACCACATTGGCTTTACCTGAATGATACTCAATCGTTCAATTATAATCTTTTAATAACTCTACCTATCTCATTTGTCTCAAATTCAAATATTTCTGGCTAAGGATATAATTGAGACTTTATGATCAGTGAATATTTGGCACGTCTCCCCATAAAGATAATGTTTCCATATCTTTAAGGTGAAAATCACTATTGCCAATTCCAAGTTATGCATGGGATAGTTTTACTCGTAAGGTCTCAGTTGTTTGGATGTATAAGCAACTACCTTGCCCTCTTGTATCAACACATAACCTAACCCTTGTTTTGAAGCATCACTATACACCACAAATCTACCACCTTCTATAGGGAGAGTTAAAATAAGAGCAGTGGTCAACTTCTCCTTCAAAATTTCAAAACTCTGCTGACATTCTGAAGTCCAATTATATGTTACATTCTTTCTCAATTACTTGGTCAAAGGTGATGTAATTATTGAGAAATCTCGAACAAACCTCCTATAATATCCTACCAGCCCCAAGAAACTTCTAACTTCTATTAGGTGGTTCCCAATTCCCTATGGCTGTAATTTTATTTGGATCCACATACACTCCTTCTGCAGATATCAAATGACCCAAGAAAATCACCTTATCCAACAAAAATTCACACTTGCTAGATTTAGCATAAAGCTGTTTATCCCTCAGAATACTGAACATAATCCTTAAATGTTCTTCATGTTCCAACGTAGACTTGGAATACACCAAAATATCATTAATAAATACAATTACAAACCTATCCAAATAAGGTTTGAAAACTCTATTCATCAAATCCATGAATGCTGCAAGTGCATTCGTAAGCCCAAATGGCATTACTAAGAACTCGTAATGTCTATATCTCATTCTAAAAGCAGTCTTAGGAACATCAGACTCTTTAATTCTCAATTAATGGTATCCTGACCTCAAATCAATTTTAAAAAAAATACTGTGGCTCCCTGAAGTTGGTCAAACAAATCCTCAATCCTTGGTAATGGATACTTATTTCTAATAGTGACCTTATTTAGTTGCCTGTAGTCTATCCACAATCTTATAGACCCGTCTACCTTTTTAACAAACAACACCGGTGCTCTCCATAGAGAAAAACTTGGCCTAATGAAGTCTTTATCTAATAACTCTTGCAACTGAACTTTTAATTCCTTTAATTCAGCTAGAGCCATCCTATTTGGAGCTTGAGATATAGGTGATGTACCCGACAATAACTCAATCTCAAATTTAATTTCTCTCTCAGGGGGTAATCCCAATAGTTCTTCTAAAAACACATCCTCAAATTCATTTACAATAGGCATTTTCTTAAATTCTTTTTCCTCTTTTCTTTTATCAATCACAAAATCTAAATATGCATTATATCCCTTTCTAAGATATTTTACAGCTGTCATAGCTGAAACTATCTTAGTTGGAACCTTCCTATTTTTTCCTACAAAATATACCTTTCTACCATTCTCTTTTCAAACATCATCTTCCTCTCAAAACAATCAACATTGGCTTTATAGCGACTTAATCCGTCCATACCTAAAATTACATTAAAATTGCTTAAGGGTAAGGGCATAAAATCTCATTTTAACATATCTTCTCCTACTCTCACTGCAATATTTCTAATGATCTTATCACAAATCACACTAACTCCCATAGGCATGCTAACCAACACAGGTTCATCTCTATCAAACAATTCTAGCTTATTATGTAGAATAAATGTAGAAGATATAAATGAGAACATTGTACCCGAATCAATTAACACACATGCTAACTTATTACAAATAAAAGCCATACCCTTAATTACATCTGGTGCATTCTCTGCCTCCTTCTCAGTTGCTGCATAGATTCTTGCCTGTTGAACATTATCTCCTATATTAGTTAGTCCTGAAGGCCTCTCCTGTGCTTGTGGAGCCTTGCTAACTTCGCTTTTTTCCCCAATAGTTCTTGTAGTAATAGGAGGTCTTCCTGCTCGTCCCGATCTAGGAGCATTTGACCCTTGCACTGAGGGTTCCCTAAATATACCCTTAGTACATTCATGGGCATAATGTCCTATTTCATTGCATTTAAAATAGCGCACACTGCTCTTACCACAACTACCCACATGATTCTTCTTACATCAATTACACTAAGGCATTGCCACTCTTCCTCTTGGAGCATTTCCAAAGCTATTTGGTCGAAATAAGGGTATTGGTTGCCTCACAGACATCTGACTACCTTGGGGTTAAAAGTTTCCTCCTGATCGCATATTGCCTCGTGAATAGGGATTAAATCTTAATTTTTGATTTGGGTTACCTCTCCAAGGTTGTCTTGAAGATCCCTCTTACTGATGAGATTTAGCCTTATTTATAAATTCCAACTCTTTGTTAAGTCTTTCTTGTTCCATCACTTTTTCGACCCAACCTCAAAAAGTCATACCAGTATAAAGGTTCAGCTTCTCTCTCAGGGATACATGCAACCTATCTTGAAACTTATCACTTTTAGCTTCCTCCGTGGGATAAATATCCTTCGTATATTGGTACAGATCCTCCAATTTATCCGTATATTCCTTGACGGACATCGATCCTTGTAACAGATTCACAAATGCAGTCTTCCTCTGCTTCTGGAAAGTTTTAATTAAGTATTCTCTGCTAAACTCTTCCTTGAAAAGCTACCACGTAAAAGCTTCTCCATAGAGATTTCTGATTCTCGTCAGCCAATCATCCGCCTTCTCGAACATAAGGCCATATACACTGCTTACTTTCTTTTCATCGCTAAGCTGTAATGTATTGAAGGCCTTTTCCACTATTTTAACCCACTTATCTGTTTGTCCTGGGTCCAGGGTTCCATGAAAATTGTAAGCCCCACACTTCTTTGCATGCTCGATGATATCTCCGGGCTTCCTATACCTTTCACATTCTTCCATTACAGTTGCCATTATTCTAGCCAGATCGGTAGTGTCTATGTGTACTACCGGAGCTGCTGGCTAGTTTGGCATATTCACAGGTATCTTCTGTAGTGGTGCTTGATATACATTCCTTGCTCTCCTAGGTACATGCTCAAAAATTAATGTTGAAGCAGCTGATATAGAACTTCCTTACAAACTATCAGCGCGAACATTTAGTATATCATCTCTCTCGTTGCCAATATAAGCTGACGATGAGAATGATTCTTCCTGAAGCATTCTACTCTTACTAACAATGTTGGCTAACTCGACTAGCCTATCTCTCTCGGGTTGGACTTCACGTCCTCTGCCTCTACCTCTACCTCTACTTTTACCCCTACCACGACCTCTACTATGACCTCTATCCTGACTTCCAATTGGTCCACCTCTAGTTCTTGCCATCTTCTAAAAATCAAAATCACAACTTTAGAAATATTCATTATTACATCATATATATATATATATATATATATATATATATATATATTTATCAACTCAATATCTTGCAATATCTACAATATGTAACATGATATTTCTTAATATCTACAGAACCTAATAACCTTAAGCTCTGATACCAAAATTTGTAACACCCTTATCCAACATAATCCACTAATATATAATTATATTCAATATCCTTTTTTGATTTTGATAATTAAATGAATTCTTAAATATACAATCACAATAGATATTAATAGATCTTAATTCCTAATTCATTTACTTAAATGTGATATGGAAAAACTTGTACAAATTTGAACCTCAATTCTTTAGTACCTCTGCTAATGTAATTAACATATTGATTAACTTGATAGTACTATTTATTTAATTGCATTCTCACATTTTGAATGTCATCCAACATCATTTCTATTATATATCCATAATTCGACAATTCTAAATGGCAAGATAATAACTTAACATTAATATTTAATAAACATACATAATAATATCAAGCACTTAAGTGCTAACTATCCATCATAGCATGTATATACATATATACATCATCAAAATATAATAAAAAGAGTACTAGATGCCAAAATAAATAATACAATAGTACACAATCATTTGCCCTTGCATCTATCTCTCTAGTGTCACAGATCTCAGTTCGGAAGATGGTGGTGGTAGTAGAAGCAATACATCCAGGCTAAACCCTCATAAATCACATATAGCCTAATGGCTTAAAAATAAACTCTCATATCAAGCACTGGAGGGTGTAGAGATGGCCATAAGCAAAAAGCCAAAAAGATGCATCTGGTAGACTGCATCACACCCAAGTGAGGGTGACCTAAAAATCCAGTGAGGTGGTATAGTAGACTCAAAAAATAGTGCAGACACTATCGAGGTGCTCCTCTCGCACAGATGATACACGTGCATCAGCTCCTATGGGTAGGACCGTGACTTTAGAGATCAGCTCAGTATCTATGTCGTTGCAGACTATGTACCTCACCAAAGTCTCTGCAGCTGTAACCTCGTACACCATAATGGCATACTAGACTGCTATACTGCTGAGTTATAATCTAACTAAGCTGGAAATACATTTTTAAAAATAGTGATGAGTAATTCCGAAAGAAAATTATCCAGTGAGCTGCTAGTATATCTTAAAATAAAAACATTGATCTAAAATATACTTTATCCAAAATACTGCATAATTTGAAAGCTGTTTAATACTTGCAAATGTACACCATTATCAGAATAACGTTTTCAAGGATAATACTTCCTTTTCACAAAAGCATTTAATAAAATACTTCCATCACATAAGAAGTATTTAAATATTTTCATAAATAATACAAACTAAGGCATAATAAAGATTATAGATTTCTTTCTCAAAAATTTAGACTCAATGCAAATAAACCATTATATTAAATCTTTAACTTCATTTAAATTCAACTATTAACAATTCCACTACAATTGAGGTCTTAATTCCTCAATATATAAATAATACAGAAATTCATATAAACTGAATTATTTATCATACTTTCATGATTTGATTTGTTTGGTAATTCTCTATTCGGTTGCCATGAGAGTTAAGAATTTCATTCCTTTGAATATTAACATTATTATCATAATACATATCTTTATCAACGATACTTACATATTACTGTTATCATTAAAAGATTTATTTCCCCAACTTTTCCCATAATGAACAACAATATACAAATAAAATTTCTCATAATATCTCAACTCTTATTGTTATGGCCCACACTAGCCAAATCATAGAATCATTCATAATCATTTTGTATGCATACAGTTCAACCATAAGGATTCGCCCCAAAGACACCTCTGAATTCTTGCGCTATTCCAAAGATAGTTATAACTCGAGTGGCCAACTCATCTTTCCCAGCTCATCCCATATATATATTCTTAATTGTTCAAGTATTGATCAATATAAGGCTTGTATATTATTTGCATTTATTGTAAGGGTATAACTATGTTAATTTGATGTTCTTTATCAATCATTCACAAGACTTCCAACTTTGCTCTTTTCTTTAATAATTTGGTCTCTTTGTCTGAAACTAAAAAATATATGGTATTCATATGTCTTATACGTTATTTTAGTTCAATTAGTGTAACATATGACAACACTTAAGAATTATAATCATTTTCTAACATCTTAATTATTCTAGGGTTCGGTTCAAGTCTACCTTTCAATTTGTACAAAAACAGTCAAAACAGAATGAATTTTATATTACAAAGGAGCCTCCTCTGCACGGAGGCATCGCCCTCATGGTACAGAGGCACCCATTAACTAGTACAGAGGTAACAACTAATGGATACAGAGGCGATGACTCTAACAGAGGCATTGTCCCTGCAACGATCGGGGAGGTGTCGCCTTATTTCTTTAGAGGCATCGCTTGTGAGGTGATCAGGCATCGCCTCTATGAAGAGGTGCTACCTGATTGGCCTCTGGCACTCGAAAAATAGTAACCATAACCAAAACTTAAGATTTTTATGAAAAGAATCACACTAGAAGTTCGTATAACAGCTATAAGTTAAAGTTAAACTCATATGCATCCCAAAAGCCTCACAATTAAGCCTAGATCTACATTTAAAATCCTAATAATATTTAAAAATTCAATTATAATATTTAACCACAAAAATACTTATAGAACTTTGATTAAAACATCCACTCATAAATTTCTTCTACTTGAATCCGAGCTTGTTTCCTCTAGATCTATTGATTCCTCCAATTTCAGAGCTTCCTCTCTTTTTCTTTTACTTCCTTTTCTTCTTTTCTTTCCTTTCTTATTCCTTCCTTCCACCATACTTTCTCTTGTAGAATTTAACAATTCCTTCACCTTTTCTCTATTTTAGTCCATTTCCTTTCTTTTCTTCCTTTATAACTCCACTTACTCTCATGTATGCCAATTAAATCCTTACTTACCTTTTCAATTGCATCCTTCCAAACTTCTATTCAATTAAATCCAAAATTTATTTCTTATATTTTATTCTTATCATTTCTCATAACAATAATAATATTAACTCCTAACAACATCAATTTAATACAAGATAATCAACTTCTTAATTATTTACTCAAAATAGTAACAATTAACTCCAATTAACACTAATTTAATATAATCAAATAATCCTTAATTATCATTAATTTAAATTAATCTGGTTCAAGGACACAGATGTTACATGTAGTATCAAGGGTACAATCAAACATTAGGAAGTATTTTTAGAACCATTTTTCTTTTCTTTCTTTTTGTAGGCTCCCTTATGGTTAGGTAGTAAAGTGCGGACTCCATATGCCAAACCTTTGTTTCTAAACTCATTTGAAGAATATAAGGCTTTTCATGTGGGTTCTCAGACAGTCCTACACTTTTCATGGATTCCTTATATATGACTGTGATAGGTTGTGGAACATATGCTTTATTATTTGTAGATGGCTCATCTTCATCCCATATAGCTGCAAGGACTATAAAAATTTTCTCATCCAACTCATTTTCAAATTGAGTTAAGTGACTTTGTACTTCATCATCCTTGATGCCTATAGATTGATTATTACACTTGAAGACTTCATCGATGTCCTCAGTGATCATCTCTTCTTGCTCATCATGGCACAACTCGAAAGTGACTTCATCATCTTGACTCAAAGTGATCTTATCATTTCATACACTTTCTCCTGGTGCGTTTTGCTTTGAATAATCCATGGGTGCACACATTTGAAGTTTTTGAAAGCATGCATTTTGATTTTCTGCAATTTGCTCTAATTGCAAGTCTATCCTCATTAGAGATTTATCTTATGCATCCATCCTCTCAAGAGTTTTAAATATGAATTGCTTCAACTTGATCTCCAAGGAAGGCATGGAATTTTTATGTTGTTGAAACTCTATATAATTTTGCTCATAATAATTGACTTGTAAAGGCTCTTTTTGATAAATCCAAGAATGATCCACACTACTGCTTCAAGATGGAATGTATTAAGGTGGTGGAGGTAAATATGAATAGTATAGGCAATATGCCTCATTGTAGTTCTCTCGACAACTATTACAAACCTAAAAATAAGATAAAAAATAATTAAATGGCATATGTTCTACATCATATACAAGATCACATGCATTATACCTTAAAAATTAATAAGAAAATTCATCATTATTCATGACAAATTAATTATCAATATTGCACATAAAAAAACACTCAAAATAAAAATAAGAATAAATAAATATAGATAAAAATAATAAATCTCTAGTCTAACAAAAATTTAAAATGTGTTAATATTAGTAGTGTCAATCCTGGCAATAGCACCAAAAATTTATTAGCACAACTCCACAAGTATACAGATTGTGACAAGTAGCAAAGTGAGGAGTGAGTATCGTTCCCATGAGGATTGGCCTACTAAGTACCAACTATTTATATTTTTTTTTAGCCAGAAAACTCAAATTCAAATAAAAAGAAAATAATTAAAACTAATATCTAAATAAAGAATTAAAATCAATTAACTTAAAACCAATTAATAGAAAACACTAAAGTTTAGGTTTGTTTCACTAGTTAGGACTTGAATTACATAATTAAATTCAACTATGAAGGGTAAATTTTTCTAAAATACCTAAAGTCTCTTTTGAGCTTATTTAAACATGCTAAGATTAATTACTAATCTATTTTTATGGTTACTAGTTAATCAATGCTCATTAAGTTCTTTAACAATTTAATACTCCCCGTAGGATTCGCCTACTTTTGTGATCGAATGGTCTAAGTTCTATGAGTTAGAAACTAATAGATTACTCAACTTTCATTAATAGCAATCTACCCATAAACATGCAATCAATTGGGCCCTTAATTGAATACAAAATATTAAGCACAACTCATAAAATTGATTGAAAATCAATGCATTAATAGAAAAATAAAAATCTAACAAGTTTAACTAGCTACTCCAAAATCAAATCCTAAACTAAATTAATTATTCATGATAAAAATATCTAATACTATAAAGAAATCAAGCATGGAACACAAAAGATAGAGAAAGAAGTAAAGAAAAACTCATTGGAATCAATCTTTAATCTTCAATCATTATTGAGCGATGATTTTCACATTCGACTTGTTTGTAGCTGTCTTTCCCTTTCTCCAAAACTCTTCTTTTTTCATGTTTCTACCCTATTTATAGTCCTCTTAATTAGGGTGATAATTGGTCTTTTGGGTCTCTAAAATTTCAACTAAAAAGGAAAGAAAAATAGCCCAAAAAAGTTAGGTTTCCCACGCGGCAGTGTAGCACCCAAGCTCGGTGCTGCAGCACGCGAATATTGCCAAATTCGCCCAATAAAGCCCCGAGGGCACTGCATCACTCCTAGAGGGTAATGATGCACTCTCGCTTCTTCCCTCTATCTAATTTTTAGCTTTTCTGACCTGATAAAATTATCAAAATGCCCTTATAAGCCAAAAGTGTATAAATAAAGAGAAAAATGAAGAAAATGACATGAAAATGACATTTCTAACTACATAATAAATAATTTTAACTCTAAAACTAAAATTTAACTAAAAATCATAAATTAAACATTTAAAAACTATACTAAAATAACACACAACATATTCTCTCTTAATATTGTTTCATCATTTGATCTTTAACAAGAAAGTTTTCTTAAGTTTAGTTAACAACCAATTGGGAGTTACTATGAATTCTAAGTCAATTTGAATTTATACGTATAATGCAAACTATGTTACCAATGCCTCATATTCTATAATATTGTTGGTAGCTTTGAAGGATAACTTTAGGATATATTTGATATAAACCTTATGCAGTTCTATTAACACCATCCCAACTCTAGATCCTTTAGCTATTGATGCTTTATCTATATATAAGTTCTTATATATAAAGCTTTTGCTAAAAAATATAGAACGCACTGAACATTTCTTGTATAAAATCTACTAAGGCCGATGCCTTTATTACTTATTGTGGTTCATACCTAATATCATATTCTTCCAGTTGTATCAACCACTATATAAGTCTTTCAGTTGTTTTCTATCATTATAATACCTTCATCAAGGGCCAATCCATTTGAACTATGATTGTGAGAGCTTGAAAATAATATTTAAGCTTTTGGATAATTATGATAACTATTAAAGTGAGCTTATTGAGCTTTGAATACTTGCATTCTGTACCCTAATTATTCATTTTATATGATAAACTAGATATTAATCACTTTCTTCTTCCTTTATGAGAACTGAAGTTATGGCTTCATTGCCTGTGAACATGTATATATAAAGTATGTCTTTAGGTATGGCCAGTTGAGAAGTGGTGGATAGTTTATAAATTTTTTTAATTATTTGAGAGATTTTTGATAGTTGATATTCCATTTGAACTTAGATTGTGATATCAAGAACTCAAGAAATTTGCCTACTTTTACCCCGAAGACACTTTTGTTGGGGTTGAGCTTTATTTTGAACTTGTTAAATGTCTAAAAGACTTTATCAAAGTTTTCAATATGGTATTTAGAGGTTTTACTTTTTACAATTAAGTCATCCATAAAGACCTCAACATTATTACCTATCTGATCTTTAAATAAAAAGTTTATAAATCTTTGTTGTGTTGCCCTAATATCTTTAATCTAAATGATATAACTTTATAATAGTAGAGTCATTCATAAGTAATAAAGCTCATTTTCTCTTGATCTAATGTATCCATAAGGATCTGATAATAATCTTGAATGACATTTACGAAACTATAAAGCCTATGACATATGGTGGATTGACCAACTGGCTAATGGTAAGTAGGGGGTAGCAGTCTTTAGAATAAGTTTTATTGAGGTTAGTGTAGTTAATTCAAATTTAATATTTTTTTGAGCACTACATTAGCTACCTAGGATGAATAATTAACTTCCTTATAAATCTTGCATCTAATAATTTTTTAATCTCAACAGTTATAGCTTGTTGCTTATTAAGAGCAAACTTCCTTTCCTTTTTTGCTATAGTCTTTGCTCGAGGTTCAATTTTCAACTTATGTATTACTATGTTTAGATCAATTCCTTTAATCTCGAAAGCATGTGATGTAAAATTACTAACATTCACAAGGATCATTTTTTGAATTTGTTAAGAAATATGCTCGGGAATCTCTATTCCTACTTTAACTAATTTATTTGTCGTCAACTTGAGCTCCTTTAGATTTTCAATTGGTTTAGTCTTTTTATCTTCTATAATAAGCTCCTACAACTTATTGATATGAAAGACTCTATAATGTTTTTCAATTGCTAAGTGGTAAAATTATTAGGTTGCTTGTTGATCTCATTTTATAGTAATTATATTGTTTCACCCAAAATTTTTATAGTTAAGTAATGAATGCATGTGATAGCTGTTATGTCATATAATAATGGGCATCTAATAATCCTATTGTATATGAAGCCCATATTCACTTTATTAAAAGTTTCATAGATTTTTATTATGGGTTCATTATCTCTGTATCTCTAAACTCTACTGTTAGTTTAATACTTTCCATTGTCTAAATGGTTCCCCCATAAAAGTTTAAAAATGAGAAAGGAACTTATTTGAGGCCTATTGCGGATCCTCTCATAGTTTTGTAAGCTTCCCAAGTTGAGATGTTTATGACACTTCCCTTATCTACGAGTAGCCTTTTAAACAAAAAATTACTGATATATGCATTGATTACTAAGGCATCATTATAAGATTCATGGATAGGGCACTCATTAATTTTATAAAACTGCAATATTGGAAAAGTAAATGGCTTCGATTCTGAGCAAGGTTCCCTTCTATGTTTTTTTCTCTTGATGGGCTCTCCGCCCATGATAATATTGAAAATATTAGACACTTTCCTTTGAGCTTTTCTTATCAACTGATATATTCTTTCTTGATTGTTTAGGTCTTATTACTTTTCAAAAGGTTTCTCACCAATAAATCTCTTTAGAGATCTATTTTTTTTAGCTTATTGATTTTAATTTTGAGATCTTAACATTTATCAATTTTATGGCCAAAGTTTCAGTAATGGTGATAATAACAGTTCCTATCTCTAAAATTTCAAAAATAAGGGATCCATTCTTCTTGGTATAGTAATATGTATTTTATTTTTCCTAATCCATACGAGCACATTATATCTAGATGTCGTTAAAAGTGTAAAGCGGTTGTCTTCTTTTCGAGTATAAGTTTAGGACGCTCGGTCTTTTTGTAAAGTCCCTATTGGTTTCCTCGTTCTTATTTTTAGAGGTTTGTTCTTCTATTTCTTTCTTTTGTATTTCTTTTCTTTTATCTTCATCCAAATCAATAATCCTTGCAGCAATTCCATTTAGGAAAAATTTGAGGTCTTTTATTCATTATTTTATCATAGAGCTTTCTCATCGCAGTTCCACACTTCAAAGCATTGATTGTAGCTCCATGACTTACATATTGTCTAAGGAACTTTTGGAGTATCTCACCATCCTATTATTTTCATAGGAATAAATCATTAATATATTTTATAAATAGAATATTTGTTATAAATCTACTATAAAATTCTTTTACAAGCTATTTGAAAGTGAAAATAACTTTTTTTAAGAATTTATGAAACCATCTTTATTTTTTTCCTTAAGAGTAGTTGCAAATACTCGACATATGATAACATCGTTAACATTCCAAAACATCAAATTGATCAAGGTTAGGTAGCTTGAACCTTGACAGGATTTTAGTTTGTAAAGTACGGCTCACAAAAGTGGTACTTTGATCTAAGAAGCTTTCCTCTAATAGGGTTTGGTCCCACCTTTACTTTGTGAATGACATCTTAAATTTATTTATTGAGCTTAAATGTTCTGCCTTGAAGTAGGTTACATATACCAAATTCAGCTTCTCCCTCAAGCAAGTCTCTCGAGCCTATAAGCCTTGTATTCTTCTGGGTTCAATGAACACCTTACATATTGCTTGACCGCTATCTCATGAATTTTGATTTGTTTGAGCATTGTATCTTCTTGATTATTTATTCTATTCTCTACAGCTTGTGGAACATTGGCAAAAATGATGGTTAGAGGTAGTGAGAGTGTCCCTAGTCCTCTAACCATATCTTTTTGTTTGTACCCCAAAATTAAATTTGAAGCCCAAAGTGAGCCCATTGTGTTAAGTCCAGCCTAACTATAGTTGCTTGGTGAAGAATTTGTTGTGTTTCTAAGGAAAATTATAGAATTGACCAGAAGGTAACCATAAGCACTGAAGAGCTGATGGAGGAAATTCAAGGAACACAGGTTACAGGAAGAGCTTAGGGAAATTAAAGTTAAAGAGCACGTGAATCTTTTAGAATTTACTGGAAAAATCAAGAATTGAGCTGATTATCTAGAATTTTCTCTAAAATTGAAGACTTTGTAAAGAAGGAAGAAAATTCTAGAACAGAAGGACTGTTGAGCTGTGGAGATAACTCAAGGGGATGCAGAGTTTGCAAAATTTATAGGGGAATTATTGAAGAATTGAAGGAAGTAAACTTCTGTAGCAAGTCCGTGGACTATAAAAGGGAAGCCGCAACATCAAGATCAAGACATAACAATCAACAATCAACAATCGACAAATCAATAATCAACAAGCAACCAATCTAAATATCAATCTTTAGCAATTTCTTAATAGCCATTTCCTCTAGCTTTTAGCAATTTTCCGCTTTCATTCTAGCAAACTTTGTACTTACTGTTCTTTGAATGCAATTTTCAATTTACATTTCCCTAAACTTTTTATCATTACCTTCAACTTCTTATCATTACCTTTAGCTAAATAATCTACTATTCATAATTAAATACAAATTTCAAATCCCTTAGAACTCAAATAAATTGTGGTCAAGGCGTTTGAGAATCCACACTCATTTGAAAGAAGTCAGTAATTATCAATTTGAAAAATTAGTCTTCCCTAACACACTCATAAATCCGATTCAACGGAAAAATTGCACCAACACTTTTGTTGCTCCCAAAATTAAAGGTAATGTATTATGTATAAGTTGACTTATTTGTTGTTAGGGTACGTACATTTAAGCTTTGAGATTGACAAATATTATTTGTGTTTTGATTTTTAGTTATTTTTAATTAGAATTGTAATTTTCTTATATTATTTATTGATTTTTGCTTTTAATTTATTTCATGGCTATTTTCATATTTTCACAAATACAATATTGGAATTTAATTTTTTGGGCAGAACTAATAGCATATAAGCACTACATCTTGGGCGCTTAAGTGCTACTTAAAGGTGTGATTTTTAGTAGAAGTAAAAGTGAAATAAAAATAAAAGAAAAATATTATCTTTTGGATGATAATTGAAACTGAATTAAAATGAATCAAGAAGAAGATTCAAAGATGAAAGATCCAAGGTCCTTAAAACAAGTTATTCTATCTTTTTCTTTGTATTTTTCTTTATGAATTTTATATTTAGATTTTTCCTTTACCATTTATTTTAGTTAATTATAGTGTGATGAACTAAATTTTTATTAGGGTTTGGATTTGTAGTAGCTATTTAGGAAGATGATTAGATTTTATTTTAGTTAATTAATAATTTGATTTTGGTTAATTTTATAAAAGTTGAATAATCCATTAACTTATGTCTCATAAATTCTGGATCATTCGACTTAAAAATAAAGTGAAATTTTTAGGGAATAATAAACTATTAAAAAGTTTTATGGGGATAAGTACAAAAAAGTGCCATGTTAGATGTATTTTTACTTAAGAGCTTGTAGTTTTTTTTTGTGACATTTAGAGATATGTGATTTTATTTTTTAACACTAATACCCTCTTAACTAATATTATCATTATTTTCTAATAAAATTTTAATATATGTAACATCCGTGTCCTAGAACCGGATTACTGTTTATTAATGATAATTAAGAACGTTATTACTGCAGTTAATCAAATTGGATGATTTGAGCTAACTATCAATTGTTTGAATGAATGATTTGGAGTTTACTATTTTATAATTAAGTTATAATTGATGGAGATTGAACATGTGGAATTGATTTTTAAATAAATTGTCGATGTGATTAGATTGATAATTACTTATAAGGAAGTAAATAATGAGTAAATAAGGAATAAGGTTGGAATGTTTAAAGGGATATGTATATATGTATATGTGTGTTATTAGATGAAGCAAAGAAGGATATAATTGAAAGGAAAAGAAATGACTAAATTATAATAATTGGAAGTGAGAGGATTAGAGGAGGAAGAAAGGGAATGAGAGTTGTTAACCTTCAACAGTGGAAGGTATGGCCAATGAAGAAAATAAGGAAGAGGAGAAGAAGACCATCGGCAGAAGAAAAAAAGAAGAAAAGAGAGAGAGAGAGAAGGTAAGAAAAAGAAAGAAGAGAGAGAAGCTCTTGATCTGGAAACTCAAAAGCAAAATTCAGTAAGAAGAAGACAATTCTGCAGGAGAAAACTGTGAGTGGCCTAAGCTTTTCTTCTTCTTCTTCTTTGGTTTGAAATTTTGAGGAAAATGTTTAATTAATGTTGGTTGATTTGATTTTCTTAGATCTAGAACTCTCTAGTTAGTTCCTAGAGTGTTTGTTAATGTTTTTGAGTTGTATATATGATGTTTAGTGATCTAAAGTTGGAATTTTGAATTTATAGCCATTTTCTGTAAATTTTCAGTCTATTTTTGCATTTTTAGGTTACAGAGGCGTGCGTCTGTGTATACAGGCGTGCGTCTGATCTTTCCAGAGGCGTGCGCCTCTCCCTCACACGTGCACCTCATCCCTATTGACCGGCGCCTCTTGCCTTGCTTGTATAGAGGCGTGCGCCTCTATACAAGGGTGTGCGCCTCTGCAGAAGAGACGTGCGCCTCTGCAGCTATGACGTGCACCCCTGCAGCTGAGACGTGCACCCCAGCACCCTGACATGCGCCTCTGTGGCTCAGATAGGTCCCCCGGAGTCCCGTTTCGCGACTCGATTGACTGGAATCTTCGAACTTTTGACCGAAAACTTGCTTTAAACATTTGAATAATGTACTAGAACACAAAAATGGTCAGAAATGCTATTTATTGTTGAAATGACCTGGAATTCTTAAGTCTCAAACAAAGAGACTAAATCTCTGTGATTAATAAATAAGAATAATGCCCAACGATTCATAATGTGAATAAATATATATATGAGAGTATATATGTATATGTATATGGGATGAGTTGGGATGTTGAGCTGGCCACTCGTTGATAACTATCTTTGGGACAGCGCAGGGATCCAGAGGTGCCTTTGGGG
>CATIWO010017783.1:0-12948 GCA_949673435.1 Macaranga tanarius | reverse complement strand
TAATTATCAACATTATAATTTATAATACATCATAAAAAAAAATTAAGATAATAACTATTTGTAAAATTTTTGAAATATACATACTCACACAAACACACACACATATATATAGTAAATTATCGGTTTTGGTTTCGGTTCTTCGGTTCGGAGCAATTCGGTTCGGTTCGGTTCTCGGTTCGGAGAACTCATTTTCTCTAGACCCGCTCCAATAAAAATTTTCGGGACAGTTCGGTTCGGAGAAAGTCAAATAGTCAACGGATATTTTTGGTTTTGGAGATTTTTCGGTTCGGTTTTTCAGTTTTTCGGGACAGTTCGGAGTTCTCCGCGACCCGTGCTCAACCCTAGTGACATCTATAAAAATGTCAAAATTATCCTTTATATTGTAAAATCCATAAAGGTCTATTGGCATAAAAAATTAAAACGTTTGCAATTTTTGTCAAATTTTTCCCATTTCTAATTTAAAAAAAATTCAATTTAAAATTATTTGATCAAAATTAAATAAAAGATATTCATACGATTATTAAAAAATTAAATTTGTATGTGATTAATTTTTAAATTTATGATTGACTATTATTTTAATAAATTTTTAAAAATTATATATGTGCGAGCGTACGTGTGTGCATGTTTGTATACATGTGTGTGTGTGTGTCCATATATATATAGTAAATAACATAATTTTTCTTTGCATTTTAAAGGTAGATATTTTTAACTACTTCTAAATAAATAATTATGAAATAATTACAAATTTTAAATTATTTAGGGTGATAATTTGTATATTAAAAATAATTTTAATTTTTAAAATTATTATAATGAGAATCATTTATAAATTTAATAATTTCTCAATATTAAATTTAACTTCTTATTATTGTGTCAATATTTCTATTTAATTTTAAATAAAATAATTATTTTTTTTAATAACTTGACTAAATTAAAATATTTTATCAAAATTTAAAAGTTGGAATAAAATTATCGAAAATTTCAAATTTGACCAAAAATTATTTTTGCTAAAATTACCAAACATTTGCTAAATCAATATATTTTTTGCCAAAATTAAAAGATTGAAATAAAACTTAAAAAGTTGCAAACGTTTAGATTTTTCTCACCACTAAGTCTTATCAATCTTCTAAACTTAGTACATTTCATTAGTTTGTCCCTTTACTTACCAACAAATTGATCATTGAAACACTTTAATTCATTAGAAATAGAACTTATTAATATTTTTAACATTATATAAGGTGTCTCAATTGTATTTATATAAATTGAAACAAAAATATTTAAATATTTAAACTAGTCAAAATATATCTATAAGTAATGTTTTTAATAAATTAAAATGTGTCAAGTTCAAAAAGTAACTTTAGTAGCTCTTGAATTTGATACTTTTTGTTAGTTTGCTGCTCAACTTATAAATAACCAGTTAAACACGTTAAAAATAAACTTATCAACACTTTCAACATCTTTTTTGAAGTATCTCAATGTTTACAAAGTTAAACAAGTACTAAGAAGTCATATTTTTAAGAAGTTGATATGTAAAATGATTAATTTATAAGTTATTTGAACAAACTAATAAAACGTACTAAATTCAATAAAATACAGAAATATATATATATAAACTGTATATGTTACGTAGGTAGTAACATATATATAGTAACGTAGGTAGTCCTAGCCCGAAGGCTAAACGTAACGCATTAGAAGATTTTTCGGAAGCATAATGCATATACATAAAGATAGATAGGTAGAACGTTTCTTGATGGCTTTTTCTTCCTTTTTTTTGGGGTTTGGTTTCGGTAAAGTACAAAAAACAAACTGAAAAAAGGTTGTCATTACTCATTACATTATAGATATGATGGCATGTTGTAACAGCAAGCATTAAAAGATTTCGATCTCCTTTTCATTTTTTGGCTTTAACAACAAATTATTATATAAATAGTATTTAGCAAGTTAGTAACCTCTAAACACATACAATAATTCAAAATCTTTCCACTTATATTTAGAATATCTCTAGTTTGCTTGATTTAATAGGTCGTCTTGTTTCAATTTGTCCGTTGGATGCCAATGTTGAATTCCTTGATAATTAATTTGAACTACTACTTTCGGACTGATAATTAATAGTTGATTGTTGATAACAGATAATTAATTATAAATTATTTTAATTATTTTTAAATAAAGAAAACACATACAATGTGTTCAGAATCCAGATACGTAACATATGTATATGCGTGTGTATTAGCATGGATGCATTTTTTACACTCTAAACCGCAGCAATGAAGAATTGATGTGGCAGAGTCGAGGAAATGCCAAGTTTCGGAGCTGCCACCTGTAGCATCCGTGGCACAAAATTAATATCTTCTAAGTCAAATGAACTGACGCACACCGCACTGCTGCATGTCGACATCTTTGAGCTCTGTGCTGTGCTTGTGTAACCTCGCAAAATGACTTGTATATACTAAAGCCATATTGACGAAAGCGGGCAGAGCGATTCCTTCCTTTTTATAGTGTAATTCCTTTATTATTATTATTATTATTATCCATAACCATAAAAATCTGGATTAATAAATCAAATTAGATAGATCTAAAAAAATTAAACTTTTTTAGTGCAGCATAACTTTTACATGTATAAAATTTAATTTTGAAATTTTATTTATAAAAATTTTAATTTTTTATGTGAATCTCTAGTATTTATAATTTATTAAACTTTAATTAATTCAGTTGGATTGAGGTAGAATCATAAGAATTATAAAAATTTCTTAACAATTATTTGATGTTACTGCATTCACTAGAAGTCGATTTCAAAATTTTATTCATAGAAATTTAATAATTTTATTATTTCAGTTAAGAGAGGTTGATTTGGTCTAGTTTCTGTTTGATTTGTTATTATTTTTTTTACTAAAGATAAAATATATAATTCACAAGAGGATGCAAAGTTTAATGGGAGTGCTTTAGTGATTTGTCTAGTGTGTATCCTTACGACCAAAAACAATTTAAAGCAGTACTAGTGATGCATGTTTGCTATATATATATATATATATATATATATATATATAAAGGAAAAGTATTCAAATAATGGAGGTTGTTTTTGTTGTTTGTTGTTTCAGTGTTGTGTTGGCAGATTTGTGCATGAAATTTTGGGTTTGAAAGCAACAGAAAAATGTGATAGTTGTTGCTCTTTTTTTTTTTGTCATTTTTTTGGATGTTTCTCTTCATCATATCAGCTGATCTATATAAATTTAGTTTTCTGCTTTTGTTTTTTTTTTTTTCAAGTATATAATTTGGTTATAGCTATATCTTATAATTCTCCATGGCTGAAGGGCAGAGAACAAATGGACTCAACAAGTCATGTTTTCTTCTCCTAGGTATATATAATTCATCATCTCCATTCACATATTTTCACTTCTTGATCTAATGGGGGATATTTAATTTTAATTATTTTCTTGAATTTTTATAGTGCTGGCTGGAATAGAGAGATTTGCATTCAAAGGGGTGGCATCAAATTTGGTAACATATTTAACAGATGAAGTGAAGATGAACAATTCAGCTGCAGCCAAGACTGTTAATAATTGGATTGGATTTACATCTATGTTACCTCTTTTAGTTGCTTCTATTGCTGATTCTTGTTGGGATAAATATCCCACAATTCTGGCTTCTTCTTTTCTCTATGTTATGGTGAGTTACATATGTTCTCTTTTACTTTTTCTCTGCATACGGTTTTTTTAGTGCACAACAAGAATATTGGAGGATTTTTTTCTATTATTTTCTGAACCCAATAAGCTTCATAGCAATTATCTGGTAACTGGGATATAAAATTTTGATAAAGACTAAGGTGAAGGTTTGCTACTTTAATAACAATGCTGCCATGTATATTCATTATTATTTTTTTTTGTCAATTAGTCTCATTATTGTGCTTTAACGTAACTAGAGCCCACTACATGCTGTTTTAAATGAATGCTTAATAAGAAAAAAAAAAGTTTTCCTTGATTGAAGTTTTCTATCTCTAGTATGTATAATCAAAGATTTTGATCCTTCAGTTCAGCAATATGTAAACCCAAAAATTACTGGGAACGTTAAGGCAAAATTTAGTCATGATTTATCAGCAATTAATGTTTGGATTGATTTTTTAAGTTAAAAAAATAGGCAATATGTTCCATATACACTACATAAGTATATAGCTGCAGTAAGATGTTATCTGATATATGATGATTACTAAACTAGTATTTTTTTTTAATTTTTCCTTATAATTGTATATATGCATCTTTTGTTTCTGTTCTTAAGGGGCTTGTGGCATTGACATCAACAGCATTGTCTTGGGCATGGTATCCCACCAGCCAACTAAGTACTTCATTTCTGTACTGGTCTCTCTGTCTGATTTCACTAGGCCAAGGCGGATATAACCCATCTTTGCAAGCCTTTGGAGCAGATCAACTCGAAAGTGACGACGAACTACCCACCTCCAAAGATGACAAGAAATCGAATAAAAAGAGTTTATTCTTTCAATGGTGGTATTTTGGTGTCTGTAGTGGCAGTCTTTTAGGTGTTACAGTCATGTCCTATATCCAAGACACATTCGGATGGGTGCCTGGATTTGCTATCCCAACAATTGCAATGGTTACTTCAATTGCATTGTTCTGTTGTGGAAGTAGAATTTATGTTTATAAGGACCTTCGAAATAGCGACGAAAAGCGCTGTCAGAACATTGTTCAAGCCATTAAGGAACTTGCATCGAAATTAGGCAACTGCAAAATCAGCTTATCAAGTGAAAATTCTGAAGTTGTTGAGTTAGAGTAAATTCTCTAATTGTAAACTCTGTTAAGGCAGTTTAATTTTTTAGATGCGCATGACTTCTGATGACAAAATTTTTACTTGTTTTTAGGCTTCAGGAGAGGCCTCTTTGTCCTGACAATTTAAGCAATGTCAAGAGCTTGAATGACAACTCCAGTAGTGGCACTTGCCTTCCTGAAAATGCAAAAGCAGTACTCAGGCTTGTCCCTATATGGACAATGCTCCTAATGTTTGCAGTCATTTTTCAACAACCTGCCACATTCTTTACTAAACAAGGTGTAACAATGGAGAGGAGCATTGGCAGCAAATTCAAGATCCCACCAGCTACACTACAGAGTGCTATTACAGTGTCTATAATCCTCCTGATGCCATTATACGATACAGTTTTTATCCCAATCACGAAGCTGATAACTCGCAACGAAAAGGGCATCAACGTAATGCAAAGAATGGGAATCGGAATGGTTCTGTCTATAATAGCAATGGTCATTGCAGCAGTAGTGGAAAGAAGAAGACTTGAGGTGAGCCAAAAAATGCCACATTCAGAAGCAGTTCCATTAAGCATATTCTGGTTGCTACCTCAGTACATTCTGTTAGGCATTTCGGACATCTTCACGGTGGTTGGGATGCAAGAATTTTTCTACAGTGAAGTTCCTGTAAGAATGAAGACTATGGGAATTGCTCTTTATACGAGTGTATTCGGAGTTGGTAGTTTCATGAGTGCATTTTTAATCTCGATGGTAGAAGTTTTCACCAGTTCAAGAGGGAGGCAGAGCTGGTTTACTGATGACATGAGCAAAGCTCGCCTCGACAAATATTACTGGCTTCTAGCAGTTTTAAGTGCAGTGAGCATGCTGTTTTATGTCATTCTGTGCAAGTTTTATAGGAGCAGCAATGATTTGGATAATCAGAACAGTAAATGATCATTTTGGTTTCAAATTCTTATGCAGCTTTGAGTAAATAAGTTTTCTATCTACAGCAAGCTAGTAGCACCAACAGCATCACCACACTTGACACTAGAATGTACCTTGAAAAATTCAGCCATAACTTGAATGTTAACAACCATGCGAATCATAAAAGAATAGATTTGAAAGCCAGTGAAAGCTTTTAAAGTAATTGAGAGGAATAATAACTTGTATTCAAATCCAACAGGTAAGGTGCAATATATACTGCTATACAACAGATGACTATTATCTAAGCATATCTGATAGAACTAATGTTTCTAAACATATCTGATAGAGCTAATGTTTAAAAATCAAAAGGAAAAATTAACTATATCCTTATTACCCTCCCGCATGTTGTACGGGATTCTGAAACATGAATAACTTGCATAAAAGCAAATGAATTTAACTTTTGACCTAGGCTTTGTGAGAACATCAACAAGTTGGTCTATGGTGGAAATATGTTAGCATCTTGTCACGAACTAAAGGAAAATCGATTTTCAAATGCTTTGATCGTGAATGAAAAATAGGACTTGATGTAAGATAAGTGGCACTAAGATTATCATACCATAATGTTGGTTTGAGTGAAGATGGCAACAATTCAAGTTCACGAATAAGTGAACATAACCAATGCAGTTCATTTATAGCCATGGCAATTGCTCGGTATTCAGCATATGTGGATGAACGGGCAACAGTACATTGTTTTTGAGAGCCCCATGATATAAAATTATGTCATACCTATGTCCTCGAAAATTAATTCCGAAATAAATATTAATAATTTAATATGGATTAAATATTACTATTGGCCAAAGATTAGTAGGAAGGGTTTAATTGTAATTAAGTAAGTGTAGAGAAGGGTATGATTGAGAGAAATAAAAATCAAGGTAAGGACTAAATTGAAAGAAAGAAAAGAAAGATAGGGAGGAAATTGAAACTTTTTAGGTGAGGTGTCAAATGACACCCATGCACAAGGACACCTGTCCTAGACCAAAAATAATAAAAAAATAAAATTGCGGTAAAACGTAGAAAATAGAAGCCAACACTTCTGTTAGAAGAAGAACGAAGAAGAAGAAGATAGAGAGGAGGAGCTCCGTTAAATCAAGATTTAGCTAGGAATTTGTTGCATTAGGGTAAGAAAACTCTTCATGCATGCAACTTGATCAAGCTCAAGATCTTAGCTTGATCATGCATTAGCAAATTTTGAATTTCAGAATCAATTTTATGGGTTTTGAATTTTGTTTGTAGAGAACAATTGCTTAAGAGAAGAGGAAGTCAAGAACATACTTAGGGAAGCTGATTTACTGAAGTTGTGAGTGATTGTTCTTCATGATTGATGAATGCTGAACCTCCTCCGGACCTACAAGTACAAAAGAAAACTTTAGAGGAGCCTAGCATATTCGATCCGTAGGTTCTCCGATGCTTAAGTTAGAGAAAGTCCATTCAAGATAAGATCTATTTAAGAGAAATATGAGCCTATATATAGGCATAAGAGGGACATACCTAGTCCGATTCGGATTAGTATAATGTGAGTCCTAATTCATTACCAATTAGATCTCTTTATCCTTATTGATTATTGATTTTGTATGTAAATATAGAGTCTTCTTTGGACTTGGATCCATGGGTATGGGGACATGATATTCTCATATTTATCAGAAGTCCCCCCCAATGGTATCGAATATTTATGTTCGACAAAAACTATTTACTGACAAAGGCAATAATACCCGTCGTATTTGATATTTGTGATTTATATCGTTCGTATATTTTGAAGCATCAGAGATTCGTTTATTTGCACCTTGAGAGGTTCATTTGTTTTGAACCTTGAGAGGTTCATTTTTGTGAACCTTGAGAGGTTCGTTCTTGTGAACCTTGAGAGGTTGATTTTTATTCTTTATTTTATATGCTTAGGACTATCAAGTCTCCCCCAATAGTGTCGAATATTTATGTTTGAGAAACTATGAGGTTCTGAGTGATAGTATTTGAAGACAATCATTTTTTGCCTTGCTAATCAAGCAAGCAAGCATACGTATTTTTTATGAGACTCTTCTTTGAATGTTGATGTACCCGATGTGTTCAGGTTTTGGATTAGTCTTGCTAATCAAGTGATGTGTAGGCCTAATAAGGTACTTGGAGTGTCCGAGTGTTTGGATTATTTTTCGCCAATCAAGCGATATTTAGGCCTAATGAGGCACTTGGAATATCTGAATGTTCGGATTATTTTTCACCAATCAAGCGATATATAGGCCTAATGAGGCGCTTGGAGTGTCCGAGTGTTCGGACTATTTTTCACTAATCAAGCAATATATTGTGCCTAATAAGGCGCTTGGAGTGTCTGAGTGTTTGGACTATTTTTTGCTAATCTAGCTATATATTGTGCCTAATAAGGCGCTTTGGAGTGTCCGAGTGTTCGGACTATTTTTCAATAGAACAATTTTTCGCTAATCAAGTGATATGTTGTGCCTAATAAGGTGTTTGGAGTGTCCGAGTGTTCGGACTATTTTTCGCTAATCTAGCGATATGTTATGCCTAATAAGGCGCTTTGGAGTGTCCGAGTGTTCGGACTATTTTTCACTAATCAAGCGATATGTTGTGCCTAGTAAGGCACTTGGAGTGTTCGGACTATTTTTCGGGCTATTTACCAAATTAAGGTTCAATATTTGGTAAATTCCCTTTTTGTGGTTGTTGTTTAAAAAAATTCCAAATTTGTGGTTCGGTTTGACTGAAAATTTTTTTTTGACTTTTTTTAGGGGCCATTTCAGGGCCATTTGGCCAGTCCCACAGGCGAAATGGCCTCATTTCGCCTGTGGGACTGGCGAAATGCCTTGACCAAACCGAACCGAACCGAACCGACCCGATCGGTTCGGTCGGTTACCGATTCGATTCGGTTTAATTTCGGTTTTTAAAAATATATAACCGACTGGTTCGGTTTGATTTCGGTTTTCAAATTTCTGAAAAAAATGCCACAACAATGAGAAAATTACATGAATTTTTTTGACCCAAGCTGTGTTGGAAACGGATGTCGGAACAGTAATTTGATGAATAGTAAAATAGTAACTTTTTGTACAATTTTGCATGTTAATATTCACGTATTGCAAAAACATTATGATATTTTATACAACCAAACCAAAATCGAACCAAACCAGTCGGTTATATATTTTTAAAAATCAAAATCGAACCGAATCTAGTCGGTAACCGACCAAACCAATCGGTTTGGTTCCGTCAAGGCAGTTCGCCTGTCCCATAGGCGAAATGGCCCAAAATAGCCTAAGGGTCCATTTCGCCTCTCCCACAGGCGAAATGGCCCCTTACAAAAAAAAAAAATTGGTCAACGATGACCAACCACAAAATTGAAATTTAAAAAAAAAAAACCACAAAAGTTGGAATTTTTTTAAAGACAACCCCAAAAATAGAATTTACGAAATTTGGGACCTTAATTTAGTAAATAGCCCCAATTAATTGTCCTTTTGATCCCTAATAATCTTAACTTCCCTAAAATTTACTTTTTGTTTTGAAACCGAATGTCGCAATTCTTCCTCTCTAAGAAAATTTCATCTTGCAAATTTGTTTAGTAGTAATTTATTTTTTTATTTTTTTTGCTAATATTGTTGTAACAAATTTGGGTACTGCTACCTTATATCTTCCTCTCTCTCCCGTGTAGCCTCTTCACGGGAGTGATTTTTTCATAAAACCTTAAGCAACGAAATAATTTTATTCCTAAAAACTTTTTGATCCCTAGCTATAATAGCTACCAGTTTTTCTTCGTAACTTAAATTTTCCTTCAACTCTATCGGGTACTCTTGTAATATATGTGAGGGATTACTTCGGTATCGTCTTAACATTGACACGTGAAACACATTATGCACCCCTGCCAATTTGGGCGGTAGAGCTAGACGATATGCTACAGGACCGATTCTTTCTGTAATCTCATATGGTCCTATAAACCATGGGCTTAACTTTCCACGCTTGCCAATCCTAATTACACCTTTCCAGGGTAAGATTTTTAAGAAAACCTTATCTCCCACATTATACTCAATGTCAGCTTGCTTAAGATTAGCATAGCTACGTTGCCTATCCTATACGGCTTTAAGATTAGCTCTAGTCACACGAATATTCTCAGTAGTTAATTGGATTAATTCTGGCCCTAATAATTTCCTCTCTCTAACTTCTTCCCAACATACAGGAGTTCGACAATTTTGACCATATAATGCCTCAATTGGAGCCATGTCCAAGCTACTCTGGTAACTATTATTATAAGCAAATTCCATTAAAGGCACTTGCTTATCCCAGCTCCTACCTAAATTCATAGCACTAATTCTCAACATCTCCTCTAACGTCTGGATAGTCCTTTCGGATTGCCTATCTGTCTGAGGATGAAAAGCAGTACTAAATTTTAATTTAGTACCCAGCGCTTCCTGTAACTTAGGCTAGAATCGTGAGGTAAACCTCGAGTCTTGATCAGAAACTATTAACATTGGAGTCCCATGCAACTTTATTACTTCTTTTATATACAACTCTGCTAACTTATCCAAGTTATAGTAAGTCTTAATCAGTATAAAATGGGCTAATTTGGTTAGTCTATCCATAATTACCCATATAGCATCATTTCCCAACTGAGTCCTTGGCAGACTAACTAAAAAATCCATAGTGATATATTCCTATTTCCATTCTAGTATTAGTAGAGATTACAATAAACTAGCTAGATGCTTATGTTTAGCTTTAATTTGCTGGGAAGTCAAGCACTAGGAAACATATTCTGCTATATCTCTTTTCATACCCTGCCATCAATAGTGTTCCTTCAGGCTTTTGTACATTTTTGTATTACCTTGGTGCATAGCATAACTTGAGCAATGTGCTTCCTCCAGTATTTCTCTCCTCAAATTTTCTACATTCGACATATAAATTCTTTTTCCCACCTTTACTATACCATTATTGTCATGCATCATCTGCTTTTTCTTCCTAGCTTTATTTTCTTTGTGTAATTTTTCTATTTCACCATTAACTTTTTGAGCTTGTTTTATCCTTTCAATCAGTAGCGGTCTCACTCTCAAGGTAGCTAAAACACCTCCCACATCAATTACGTTCAACTCAACACTTAACTTTCTTAATTATACTAGTAAGAGTAGCTTCACAGTATAGATATAACTTAAATTCCCTATTGACTTTCGACTAAGCGCATCCCCTATTACATTGGCCTTTCCTGGGTGATACTCTATTGTGCAATCATAGTCTTTCAACAATTCTACCCACCGTCTTTGTCTCAAGTTCAAATCTTTCTAATCATTATATACTTCAGACTTTTATGATCCGTAAAGATTTGACACGTCTCTCCATAAAGATAAAGTCTCCACATTTTCAGAGCAAAGACTACAACTACTAACTCTAAATTATGTATAGGATAGCTTTGTTCATGAGGCCTCAATTATCGTGATGCATAGGTAATTACCTTACCATCCTGCATTAAAACACAACCTAGTCCCTTTCTTAATGCATCACTATACACTATATATTTACCTCCCTCTACAGGTAAAGTTAACACTGGTGCTGTAATCAGTTTTTCCTTCAGTACTTTAAAACTTTGTTGGCATTCAAGGGTCCATATAAACTTTGTATCTTTCCTTAATAATTTTGTCAAAGGTGATGCTATTATTGAAAATCCTTTACAAATCTTCGATAATATCCCGCCAATCCTAAGAAACTTTTGATTTCTGTCACGTTTTTAGGCGGTTCCCAATTAACTATTGCAGTAATCTTACTTGGGTCCACATATACTCCTTCCGCTGATATCACATGTCCAAGGAAAACAACCTTATCCAACCATAATTCATATTTATTAAACTTAGCATACAACTATCACTCTCTCAAAATGCTTAACACACTCCTCAAATATTTTTCATGTTCTTCCCTAATCTTAGAATATACCAATATATCATCAATAAATACAATTATAAATCGACCTAAATACTCCTTGAAGACTCGATTCATCAGATCCATGAACACTACTGGAGCATTAGTTAGTCTAAACGGCATTACCAAAAACTCATAATGCCCATATCTTGTTCTAAAAGTAGTCTTGGGTATATCTACCCCTTTAATCCTTAATTGATGATATTCAGATCTTAAATCTATCTTTGAAAACACGATTGCTCCTTATAATTGATTGAACAAATCCTCTAACCTTGGTAAGGGATACTTATTCTTAATTATCGCCTTATTCAGCTGCCTATAATCAATACATAATCATAATGACCTATCTTTCTTTTTCACAAAAAACACTGGTGCACCCTAAGGAGAAAAACTTAGTTTAATGAAACCTTTATCTAACAATTCTTGTAATTTCACCTTATGTTCTTTTAATTCTACTAGAGCCATTCGATATGGTGCCTGAGACATTGGCACAGTTCCTAGCAATAACTCTATTTCAAATTCAATTTCCTTCTAAGGTGGCAAGCCTGCTAATTCCTCAGGAAACACATCTTTGAAATCCCTCACAACCGGCAGTTCTTCCATTGACACTCCTTCATTTCCTTTATCTACTATAGAGGCTAAATAAGTTTCATAGCCCTTTCTCAAGTATTTCACTGCCGTAAGAGCATAAATAATCTTAGGGGGAGTCCTCACATTCTCTCCTTTAAATCTTATTTCTCTCCCATTTTTTAGCATAAACTTCACCTGCTTCTTACAACAGTCTACTCTCACTCTGATGTTGATGTCCTACTTGAACAATTATTCCATTCAACTATATCTACCCTATCTTATTGGGCTCCTCGACCATGACCTCTACCTCTACCATGGCCTTGGCCTTCAAAATGACCACCTCTAAGTATTACCATCTTACCCTAAAATTCAGATTTCATTTTCTTTAGCAATACTTACCATTAATCATATTACAATTGCTAATATCCACCAAAAATATTTTACTTAAAGTCTACTGTTTGCCTATTTTAGAACTCTGCAAGTATACAGAATCGACAAGTAGTACAAAAGATATCGTTCCCACAGAGATTTTAATCTAGCCACCTATTAATTTTATCTCTAATTGTTTAAAGCTTCAAATTATAATGATCAAATTAACTATGATTAATTAAATCTAAATAAAATATTAATCCTAATTTTGTAATCAATTACTCAATTCTAAAACAACCATTAGGAAATCGATTCACCTCACACTCATTAATCAATTCCCTTCCCTTAAATACAATTATTCATGCAAATCTTGAGTTATCTTAAATGATAATCACCT
>CATIWO010017771.1:0-12324 GCA_949673435.1 Macaranga tanarius | reverse complement strand
ATTGAAACTTAGACCAGAACCCTCCAATTTTTCTTGAATAAGCTTTTCTAGACGCTGTACCATCAACGGAGTCAAATAATTTCTCCAATCTTCCACTTCACCTTTCCTGAAAAAGGAACTGTTTGGAACTCCTGAAATGTACTCACCGTTCTTGTTCCCTTCCAAACTTTTCATGTTTTCAAAACTGCAAAATTTAGAGATCTCTTCAACAGCACCTTGTTCTTCAACCTCCACAAAGAAAGAAAATCCTAAGAACTCAGCCAACCTCTTCATGCATACAATGTTATCTTCTTTAAGATCTTCATATTTCAAGAATAAAACCTTGTCAGGATCTTCTAGGCTTGCTCTCCAATACCCCAAAACATGATCCTCAAATGGTCCAAAGGGATAGACTCCCCTGCAGTACAACTCGAATGCTTCGACTACAGTAGGTGGCTCCTTGCACCAAGGTAACTTCTGAGCAAATTGCCAATAAGAGATGAACTGATCAATAGGATATCTACACACGTAAACTATTCTACACCTGGAATCTGTAATGGAACTTGGCAGGGATGCATATGGCGCATGGGTACTGAATATTCTTGGCTCAGGAATTGATTCAAGATCAGGAAATTGGTTTTTCAAGTAGAGATCGAGCTCCAAGAAAGGAACAATCTCATGGGGATTTGAAGTGAGCAAGGGGCTGTCATTGAGAGTAGAATATTGCTTTCGGTTCACAATCAAATGAATAAGAGCCTTCAACCAAGTAGTACCTGATTTAGGAATGCTGGCAAGGATTATATCACTATCGCGAGCTTGGAAGTGTTTTTGGAAGGAGATTAAGGGTTTAATAGCAATTTCTGGCCACCAAAGGTCTTGGTAAAAATAAAGTTGATATCCTCCATAAAGGTTGCTTTGTTTGGGGAGTGTAGACAGAAACTCCTTAAATATTTTATCTTCTTTAGACGAAGTGGTAGTGATACTGTTGAAGGTTCTTGCATTTTCCATGAAAAAGAGAGAAGATTTTACGGATACAAGCAATTGGGTGGATATAAAAGCTTGCGAACAATTAGGAGGCACTACCTAGGTGTTCATTACATAGCTTGCATTTTATAATCTTTACAAATCAACCTGAAAAGAGATATGTTAGATTTTGTCGCCCCACGAAAATGCCATTTCACCTAAAATTTATTTTATACTAATTTCTGTTGTATCATATCTAATTTATTAAAATTTATTTTCAAAAATGTATTTATAAAAATAATATTTATCTGTAATATAATAATTAATATATTAAATGGTAAAAAAAGTAATATAAAAATATTGAAGTAAATAACGTCGCTTCTTTAGAAAATCTCATATAAAAATCTATGGAACAAATGACATTAATTAATCGTGCACTTCCCTCTAGTTGCTGAAGTAAAATATGGTTTCACTCTATAATTTTTTCAACCCTTTGTTCAATTCCACTAAATAATTCATTTTATTTTGAAATAAATTTTGAATAGAATTCATTTACAAATGATTTCTAAATTTATTTAAACCAAAATATAATTTATTAATAAGAATTGATTTAGTTATAAGCAATTTCACAATTAAAAAGTTAGAATTGGAAATAAATTTTACAAAATTTTCATTTTACATGAAATTTTGTGGAATTCATTTATACCAAACAAAGGTTAAAAATGAAGCAATCAAGAAATTAGGTATATGGTATTATCTGATTTATAAAAATTTATTTAAAAATATAATATTATTAAATGATAAAAATAATATTTGGGCAAAATATATAATTTCACTTTAAACTTTACATGATTAATCTTTAACACCACTCAACTTTTAAACTTTTTATTTCAACCTTTTTAACTCCTATAATATATATAAAATCAATGTACTTTATATATGAACACTAATATAAATATAAAAAAAACTCGTGTATTAAAATAAAATTTAAGAAGATATTATGATTGAAGAAGGTGTTTTTTTATTTTTTAACAATTGTTTCTAACATTATTTTTATCAGTTTAAAACCTATTTTTACCACTTCAAATATATAATAGTGTTTGAATTTAAAAGTTTATTCATTATGTCATTGCATGGTTAAACAAAATTAAACAATACAAATACAAATCTAGGAGTGAAATAGACTCAAATTAAAAATTTAAAAATATTATATAAATAACAAAGATTACGGATTATAAAAGTTAATTATGTAAAGTTTAGAGATGAAATTATATATTTGGCCATAACATTTGTCTATAATATAGTAACCAACCGTATGATACAATATAAATATATTGAATTATTGCTTCTTTATAAAATTTCCTATAAAAAATTATGTCCTTTTAAATCTAAATCAGGTTGATATCCTTTAATATGTTCTTTTATACAGCTTCCTTCGCTAAAGTGGCAAAGAAGACCGTAATTAATAAGAAAAATGAATTATTAATTATATCATATTTTTGAAATTATATTAAATTGTTTTTTTTAACTTTATAATGTCAATTTTATTTGATTTTATTCTAAAAATCTAATTATATTATCAAAATTTTTTTTTATATTCCTATAAAAAGAAAATACTACCTGGCAAAAATTATATCATTATCACTTATTTCAGTTGTACTTTTTTTTAAAAAAAAAATTGTTGTCTTATTTCTTTTGCCAATAATAAGATTAAATGATTATGCTGATGAGTGAAAAGCACCTTTCAATGAAGTAATATTTATGTCTCTGTATATACCGATTGACATAAGCTGTATAAGAAATTGAATTTGTTGGAGCCACCAATTGAGTAGTCCGATTCTTATTTATTTTTAAATGTATTTTAAGATGTGAGATTCAAATTTTGCTATTGTTGGTTGTTGGAATTAATTTTTTGTATAATTTAAAAAGAGAGGACCTCTCTTATTGTATAATCTATTAGTGTTTATTATTTGAAGTCTCTATTAACAAAAAAAAAAATCAAATTTATTAGATCTTTTCATATGTTGAATTATTTTTAACTTCTAATTTTGGTTTCTCTTCAAAACTTTAATATTAGTCACCGTTAATTATTTTTTCAATTGGCAGTAAACTTTTCTATTTTTATTTATTTGCTTTACTTTATTTTTACATTGAATACATACAGATCTCTGATCTGTTTTTTATTAAAATTGTTGAATCTTCCTTCATAGAGTTATTGTCCTTAATGGAATATATGTGGTCTCTCTTGATAGAGTTTACATATCTCTTTGTTGTGAACTTTTCATTGGTGTTTTTATAATCAACTCATTCAAAGATTAGAGAATCAATTTATGACTAATTAAAACTATTGAATGAACTGTACAATCACTGAATTGTAAATTAAAAGTGATTTATTAATAACAGTTGAAGAATAATAACAAAAAATTTCATAAGTTGAGTGTGATTTTATCTTGATACTTTTTGATTATACTATTATTTTTATTTATTTATTTATCAAAATGTACTTTTTAATTTTCATGGAATGAAAGATTATTTTTTCGTTAAAAAAATATTTTTAACCTCTTTATTAATAATAAAACAAAATTATATGATTTTTTTCATATCTTCAATCATTTTTTAACAGTTTTCAGAGATCTTATTTATTATTAATGCACCTTTCAATTGTTTTTTCATTCATGAAATTGTATTTACTACCTTTAAAAAATATATGTGATCGTCAATATCATAACTCCTAGTGTTCTATTATTCACCTCCAGTTTGATTCTCTTAAATCTTCTCTTTATAGTAAACTTATAGCAATAGATTGAGTTATATGTGTGTGTATGTGTAATGAAAGAGAATACATATGTTAGAAATTATATAATTGCTTTTTTTATCCCCTATTTTAAATTAAACTATATAAAACAATATTGAGTAAAACAGCAGTACTTCTTAATAAAATTTCTTACAAAAAATTATGGAATTGAGCAGATGAGATTAATTAAAAAAGGAATACTTAACCAACCACAAGACATGATATGCATATAGTACAAGTAATTGCTAATTGAGTAGACTACATGCCACGTTTATATGGTGTGTAACCTCAACATAATTTTCTGATGTGAAATTCTTTGCTTTTGAACAAATAGTGCAAAACATAAAAAGGAAAGAGGCACACTTGACCAGCCACATGATTTACTGTACATGTAATAAAACTGTTGGGGAATTTAAGTTTGCAGAAGTACAAGTGTCACCCCAACTCCTCTATTTATGGTGTAGGCGTGACTAGTTGAGCTGGTTGCTAATGCTAATGCTGGGAATAGAATAATGAACATGCTTATATTACTAACAACTTTGGTATTTAAACTAACTGAAAATGCTATAATAATAGTACATAACAAAGTCTCCTTAAAGTAACTTTAATTAACAAAAACAAATCTATCAACTACAAAATATAGTACTCTTAAACATGATCAAAAGGACAAAATACTAAGATGATTGGCTTAATCTCCACTAGATACCTGAATGAGACAAGCAAAGTTGGGTCCTACAATCTATTGTTGCTACTCCAAAGGATCTGTAAAATTTTAAAACAAAAGAGGGTGAGTATAAAAATACTCAGTGAGTGGTTAAAATAAAAGAAAGTAGGAACATTAGCTATTTTCTGTAATAGCTATATATATATATATATATATATTTGAACTACTTTGATAAGAATTATAAAGCTGCTAAAATAATACTTACAATTTATTAACAAGCTAACTTGCTGGTAACTGAAATATTGTATCAATTTAGCTACACAGTTGCTATAAAATTGAGAGAACATTCATAATAATTTTAATCTATACACTCATCAAATGTATAACCAAAAGATTATGTTGAATTGCTGACATATTGGGCGCATGATGATGCTGAGCAGCTCGAGTGTATATATATAATGCTAGTCATACACATGCGCAAAGCTACCTCTAAAGGGCTAACCACCCAGTTGTATGCCCCGAAGGCTATATGTACAATCAAGCACTGTCCAAAAGATAGTTACTGAGTAATATTGCTGATATATATATAATGTTGAGATAAGACACCAATCATCATGGTGTAATCTAAAGAATACATATCATGAGTGTATAGATTTGTTTATAAATCAAACATTCACATTTATGAAATTGCTAATAAATTATAATAGCTGCATCTTTAGCTGATACTAATATCAATATACTGCTGAGAATAACCATTGTATAAAATAATAATAACAAACACATTCTTTCTTTAAATTACTTTAGCTATATCAATAATAAAAATATTGCTATATATTCCCAATTTCTAACACATATGCTAAGTAATTTATAAAACAACAATGGTAAGTAAAATATTTAAAAAAAAACTATTTGTAAGGAAACATCAGTTATATCATTGAAAAACACTTTATATTCTTTAACATTTTGTATATATATATATATAGCTTAACCACTCACATAAGCTCGTTGAACTAAAGAATTAGCTAGCTGGCTCTAACCTATGATCTACAGCTGTAACTGACACTACTCCTAACATTTAAGAAGTAAAAACATAAATGAGTTTTCTATCCAAATTCTAGTCAATGTAGTTGATATATGGTAGGTTGGTATGGTTTATAGTATTAAAAATGGTCCGAAAAAGCTCCTGAAGAGGTCTAGAGGCGTCAGACAGCTATTGAGGCACCTCCTCAGTGCATTGAGGCGTCGCCTTAGTACACTGAGGCTCCTCCTCAGTACTAAGGTGCCTCCTCAATGTTCAAGCACTGCCTTAGCATATTAAGGCATCTCCTCAGCATTGAGGTACCGCCTGATCACTTCTGCAGACGAACTGCAGTAATAAAAACCTTTGTTTTGTATATTTTTAATCATTTCCAACATAATTCAACACCAACACAACATCCTAAAGAGATATACACTTAAAAAGGTCTATTCTAGCGTAACTAAAGGTTCTAAATTAATCAAACTATCAAAACATGCAATTCTAACAAAAATTCAAAAGTTTGAAAATAAAATAAATAAATTCACTTACCTCAAAATGTTTGAATTGAACAAAAACTTGATTTGGAATGATAAGCATAAGGAGTTATTGAAGTTATTTTTCTTGGAAAAATTTGAGTAGAGAATAAAAAAGTTGAAGGAAGCCATAAAAATGGAAGAAAATATGGGGAGGAGATGCTACAGTGCCTTCCTCTCTTTTTTTTCAAAACAAATAACTATTTAGCCGTTCTATTAACCCCCAATAACCTAATAGGTGCTCAAAACTTATTTTATAATCCTTTTAATTACTATAAATCGATTAACCTCTAGAGTAGGATATTATAATTCTTACCCTCTCAAAAAATTATGTCCTTAAAATTTGCATACCTATGCGGAAAATAAATGGAGATATTAAATCTGCATATCTTTTTCTCTCTTCCATATTGCTTCCTTCTTAGAATGGTTACTCCATGACACCTTAACCAATGGAATCACTTTGTTCCTCAAAACCTTATCTTCTTTAGCTAAGATCCCTTTGGGCTCTTCTTCGTAAGTCAAATCTTCCCTTAATTCTATTAGCTACTGTTGCAGTATGTGATAGAGATCACTTTTATATCTTATTAACATAGACATATTAAAGATATTATGCACCTGAGATAATTCTAGAGGTAGAGCTAATTGATACACTATAGATCCAATTCTTTTAACTACTTTATATGGTCTAATGAAATGAAAACTTAATTTCCCACGCTTCCCAAATCAAACTATTCCTTTCCATGGAGATATCTTCAGGAATACCTTATCTCCAGTATTAAATTCAATGTCTCTTCTATTCAAATTAGTATAACTCTTCTATCTATCTTGAGCTGCTTTCAATCTACTACGGATTAATTTAATCTTGTCCGTGGTCAACTGAATAATTTTTGGTCCCACCAGTTTTCTTTCCCCTGCCTCATTTTAACATGTTAGAGTTTTGTATTTTCTTCTATATAATGCTTCATAGAGTTCCATGCCAAGGCTTGCATGGTGACTATTGTTATATAAAAATCTCATTAACTACAAGTGTTTATCCCAACTTCCTTTGAATTCTATCACACATGCCCTTAATATATCCTCTAAAGTTTAGATAGTTCTTTCCGATTAACCATCAATTTGTGGGTGAAAGGAAGTACTTATAAACTTTAATTTTGTACCCATAGCTTGATGTAAACTGGGCCAAAATCTAAATGTGAATCTTGGATCTCTATCAAATACAATGGAAATTGGTGCACTATGAAGTCTTACAATCTCATTCACATAATCTTGTGCTAACTTATCTAAGGAATAATCCACTTTGACTGGTAGAAAGTGAGATAATTTAGTTAACATATGCACTATAACCCATATTGAATCATATCCTTGCTGTACATGAGGTAATCCTATTACAAAATCTATGGTAATATGCTCCTATTTCCACTCCGTAATAGGAAGTGGTTGCAAAAAGCCTGATGGAAGTTAATGTTTAGCTTTCACTTGTCAATAAACTAAACATCTTGCTACATAATCTACATATGTCTTTTCATTTCCTGCCACTAATAATTTTCCTTAAGTGTACGATATATTTTGGTACTGCCTGGATGCATCGAGTATACAAAGCAATGTGCCTCTTCTATAATCTCCCACTTCAATTCTTCCACATTTGGGACATAAAACCTTTCTTTTAGCATCAAAGTTCCATCTTCTCTAATAGAAAATTTGTTTGTGACCCACTTTTTACCTCTTTAATAATCTTACTTAAATGAGCATCTTGAGTTTAAGCTTCCTTAATCCTTTCTACTATAATGGATCTAATCTTAAGATTTGCCAACAATATTCCTTGATTATTCATTTTCATATCCACATTCATAGGTTGAAGTTCTATAAACAAAGAAAATTGCATTAACTTTATATAAGTTAAGTTACTATAGGATTTCCAACTAAGAGCATCTGTCATAATATTTGCCTTTCCAGGATGGTACTCTATTGTATAGTCGTCGTCTTTTAGTAACTCAATCCATCATATTTGCCTCAAATTCAACTCCCTTTGACTAAGAAGGTATTTAAGAGATTTGTGATCTATGAAAATTTGACGTCTCTTCATATAGATAATGCCTCTAAGTCTTAAGAGCAAACACCACAACTACTAATTCCAAATCGTAAGTAGGATAGTTTGACTCATGCGGCCTCAGTTGTCTAGAATCCTATGCTATAACCTTCCACATTGTATGAGAACACAACCTAATCGTTTCCTGGAAGCATTACTATACACCACAAATTCACCATTACTAATAGGAAGAGTTAACACTGGTGCATAAGTTAAACATACCTTAAGTTTCTCAAAACTACTTTGACATTCTTTTATCCATACAAACTTTAGATGTTTCCTTAACAATTTTGTTAATAGAGCTGCTATAATTGAGAAATTTTGACCAAATCGATGATAGTAACTAGCTAAACCCAAGAAACTCCTTACTTATGTGGTATTAATTGGTTGTTCCCATTTAACTACTGCTTCAACTTTCTTAGGGCCTACATAAACACCTTCTGCCAATATAACATACCCTAAAAAAATAATCTAATCCATCCAGAACTCACATTCACTCAATTTAGCGAATAGTTGCTCACTTCTCAAAGTTTGCAAAACTGTCCTCAAATGTTCTTCATATTCCTCTTTACATCAAGAAAATAACAGTATATTTTCTATAAATACAATCATAAATTTATCTAGGTATTTTTAAAACACTCTATTTATGAGATCCATAAAGGTAGCTGGTGTATTAGTTAACCTAAATGGCATCACAATAAACTCATAATGTCCATAGCACATCCTAAAAGTCATCTTAGGTACATATGTCTCTTTAATTTTTAGTTGATGATACCCAGACCTTAAGTCGATCTTCGAGAAAGCCTTAGCTCTTTGTAATTGATCAATACATGCTAATGGATACTTATTATACACCGTAACCTTGTTCAACAATATATAATCTATATATAGCCTCATAGAACCATCATTTTTCTTTACAAATAACAAAGGTGCTCCCCAAGGTGATATACTAGGCCTAATGAAACCCTTATCTAATAACTCTTGCAATTGGATCTTCAATTCCTGTAATTCTACTAGAACCATTCTATAAAGTGCTTGAGAAATAGGAGCTATACTAGGGATCACATCGATAGAGAATTCAATCTCTCTATCTAGAGGTAAACTAGAAAGCTCTTTTGGAAAAAGATCTTCAAATTCACACACTATTAGAATATCTACTAATTTTGCCCTTCAAACTTACTATCAACAACATAAGCAAGATATGCTTGACAACCCTTCTTTAACATTTTCCTCGTAGTTATGGTGAATATCAAACAAGAGGGAAGAATATGTCGTACCCCTTGAAAAGAAAATTTAGGCTCCCTAGGATGATTAAACTCTACTATCTTCTTAAAATAATCTACCGTAGCATAATAGTAAGATAGCTAATCCATGCCTAAGATTGCATTTAAACCTCAAAGTTGTAGGGCAACTAAATTTGCTAGGATCTCATGTTAACCTATCTTAACTACACAATCTTAATACACTTTCTCACAAGCTTTAGAGTTTTCCAAACAGTTACTAACAATCATCATAGTATCAAAGGAATTAGGCTTTAAATTAGCATGCAAAGCAAAACAGTGAGACACAAATGAATGTGTGGCTCTTGGGTCAAATAACACATAAGCATCTCGATTAAAGATAGTTATGAAGGGAATACATAATCAAAGCAACCAAATATGCAGAATTTTAAGCATGCAACACTTGCATTAAGTTTGAATTCATTAATGCCCCAAGAACCAAATCACATGCATTTACACAACTAATCATGCATCATGAATATTATTTTATCAATAAACAAAGTAGCCATGTAATCAAATTACAATTCCTACATACTAAGAGTTAAGTAATACTTACAATACTCCTTAGTGAGTAGAACACTCGACAAGCTTTGGTTGTTGAATCTATGACCTCCGAGTTTCCCAAACGTGAAACCTCTAGCTCGAGACACATGAATTGCTTCAAGGATGATCTTCAAGATGTAATAAGCGCTTCACACAAGCCTCTCCTTTAATTGACCTAAGAGCTTGTGAAAACTTGTTTAATCTTGAATGTATAAAACTTAGTATTTGCCTCTCAAGGATGATGGTTTCTAAGAGATATCACAACTCTTGTGATGCAAAGAGGTTCACTCTTAGAACTAAGGAAGAAGGAATACTCTTTTTTTTTCCTTTTAGTTTAGTTAGAGTAACCAAAGCTCTTTCTCTTGCTATGGCCAAAATTTTTAGCTCACTAGCCTCCTTGTCTTCATGTTATTGCTCTAATGGAGAGCCTAGACCTAAATTTTATTGGAAGGTTTTTGGGAATTTATTATTTAGGTTTCACTTTGCACATTAGCCATTTTTAAAACATACATATCTCATACATACATTGCTAGCTAACATACATCCATCTATATATATATCACATACATATATAGCATGCATTAACATATATATCTCATATATACATTGCACATGCATAATGGATGCACAAATAAGGAGTGATCATGGGCCTTTTCTAATTAAATTGTAACTCTTAGAACTATTACATATAGGCCTAGCCCATGAAAGGCCTTCATGCCATGAGCCTCCATGAACTCCATCTCCGTGGGCTTTGCCTTTAGGCCTCCAAGGTAGAATGGGCCACTAATGAACTTTTAATGGGCCTCTAATGAACTCTTCATTTTTACATTTCATCCTTGGCATACCAAGGCAAATAAATTTACATCTCAATCTATGTAACTAGCACTTAATTATATAATTATAATAATAAACTTAATTATTATTACAAATTCAAGATATAACTAAGTCCATAATCATCCTTGCATGAATGACAAGTATATTTTCACTTAAAATGCAACTATTTCATATTTTATGAATTAGCAAGTCAAATAATCATTTAATTAAATACAACATTTATATGTCATTAAAATGATTAATTCAAGCAAAGCATGTTAAAATATTGTCCAAGATACATGTGTGTAAAACACAAAAAGAGACCATTTTAAACAATTTTTAAAAAATTGGACAGTGCTGAACACGGCCTGGGACACAGCCATGTCCCAGGCCGTGTTCCTTTGTTGTGTTTTAGGCAGACTAGCACATAACTAGAGATATGGTCGTGTGCTAGGCCGTGTGCCCACTGTTGTACACTAAAAAAAAATATAATTTTTCAAGTCAAAACACTTGCAACAAAGGCGACAACACTTGCAACCATGCATATACTCAATTACAACATTTGTAATTCATATTTTAGCATACAAAACAACACACAAAAGAACAAAATGATCATAACTCTTGCACTCACTCACATGCTCCATATTTACAACACTTATAAATTTGAACATATACAATTACAACTCTTATAATTATGAATCTTTTAATATGTAAATCATGTGATAAGTGGCGCTGATACCACTTGAAGGGAATAGAGAATCAAAGCAACCAAATATGTGAAATTTTAAAAAATTTTGGAAGCATGCAACACTTGCATCAAATTTGAATCCATTTATGCCCCAAGAACCAAATCACATACATTTATACAACTAATCATGCATTATGGAATTATTTTATAAACAAGCAAAGCAGTCATGTAATCAAATTACAAGTCCTACATACTAAGAGTTAAGTAATACTTACAATACTTCTTAGTGAGTAGAACGCTCGACAAGCTTTGGTTATTGAATCTACTAGCTCTAAGTTTCCCAAACGTGAAACCTCTAGCTCGAGACACACAAAATGCTTCAAGGATGATCTTCAAGATGTAACAAGATCTCCACACAAGCCTCTCTTTTGATTGACCCAAGAGCTTGTGAAAACTTGTTTGATCTTGAATGTATAGAACTTAGTGTTTGCCTATCAAAGATGATGGTTTGAAAGAGATATCATAACTCTTATGATGTAGAAAGGTTCATGATGTGTACTAATCCGCAAGCGTATAGAATCGTATCAAGTAGTAAATAAAGATATCGTCCCACAGAGATTTGGTGTTGAATACTGTAATACTCACAATGCTTATTTGTTTAGATAATAAAATAGAGTTTAGAATTTCAAAGAAATAACACTAAATTAAGGAAAGTAAAAACATAAATTCAATTCAAATTTTTAAAGGCTAGGGTTCCTTATTCTCAATTGACCATTTCAAAGGATTGATTACACAACAAGGTTTACACTAGTTTTAATCCATTTTAAAGGGATCTTAAGAACTATAGATTTTCCTCTCAGATAAACCTATAATTAATTAGAGATTAATCAACATTAAATTAACCGGCTCTCACCAACCTAATGCCTTTTAATTCCAATTTTAAACACAACCTTTAATCAATAC
>CATIWO010017758.1:0-14180 GCA_949673435.1 Macaranga tanarius | reverse complement strand
TTAACATTTTTTAAATATTACTAGATGTGCCTTATAGGTTGTAACAATACTACTTAAATAATTAAACTAACTAAAAAGTGTTTATAAATTATTATTTTTAACTAGTCAAAATATTAAAATATTTTTCTCTACCTTTTGTGTATTTTTCACACTCATATAACACAACATATATATCTCATACATACCTACAAACATACATAATACATAAACACAAAAGATTATTATCATTCAACCATATCATCTTTAGGAAAAAGGTACAAAAAAACTCCTATTGTTTTGCCCTAAGTGCAAATATGCCCCTAACGTTACTCGAGGTACAAGAAGCCCCTTAACGTTATGAAAATGGTACAAATACGGCCCTCCCACAGACGCCATTTACTGCTCTGATAAATCGCATTTGTGGGAGGGGCATATCTGTACCATTTTCATAACGTTTTGTGGCTTTTTGTACCTCGAGTAACGTTAGGGGCATATTTGTACTTAGGGCAAAACGATAGGGTTTTTTTTGTACCTTTTCCCTAAATAAAAAAGGAGAATTCATGGTATGAATATATTAGTAACTACTTACTCAAAAAGGCTTCTCAACTTAGAGTGCAATGACTCCTCTAGTGGGCTCCACTTCCACTGATGTCCGACTCTCCTATAATTTGTTTTAATTTCAACATCATGAATATATAAATCATTCATCCAGTATATGTAATCAAACATACACTTATACAAACCCCTAAAGCTCTAGATATCACCATATAATCAACACATAAGAAAATTCACAAACCAACCTATATACCACAGCTAGTATGTTTAATGCATGAAGTTCATGATACTCTCAAAAAACACATACACATCCAATGATTACCAAATTTATAAAGACTCTACATACATGAGTCTACTTTCATTCCCAACTAAAATCACATAATTATCACTTGTAGAGAATTAATTATGATAATTATAGCAATATCAGGTCACACAATATGATAGAGTGAGCAATAAAATGTCTGGCCCTATTCGAGTATCCTAACAGTAGATTTAGCTCAAACTCAAAACTTGAGAGTTATAGAGAACTCTTTGACGTTTCTCTAGATATAAATAAAACTAGATTTGGAGCTCTATAGCTCAAGTTATAATAAAAATACAGAGACTAAATTTTTAAGAAAAATAGAGCACAAATTTTTACAACTAAAACTCTATCACAACTCAATAAAAAATACAAATAACTTACCAAAAGATGCTCTTGAACCTTGAAGGTTGATAATTACAGCCTAGACTCCCAATTTCTTCAACCAACTTAACTCTCTCTCTCCATCAAATCCCTGGTTTCTTTGAAAACAAAAGAGTGCAACTATCTCCCTTCCTTAACACACTCATACATGCATTTAATGCATGGCCACATTGAAGAGGGAAGAATCTAAACAAAAATTTATGATATTATCGCCAAAATATCTACTTAGCTCCTTAATGAAATGCTACTCTTTCCAACTAATCCTTAAACTTTTAATTGTTTCACTCAAGTCCCTATTTTCCTTTCAATTTAGTCCTAATAAACACCCAAATCATAATCTTACAACACCACACTCTCACTACATACCCCCATAAATCACATATAATTCAAATACTCCAAGCACATATGATTGCTAATGCATCATATCCAATCTTAACAAATAACATTAATTAAATGCATAAAATTGCATGCCCCACTTTGCAGGCATTACAATAAATTTGCATTTTCAAGCTCCAATTCACAAGCAAAAAGGACATCATTTTCAGTATTGTGAACAGTGATAATGCATATATGCATTGCCACTGTTCACAAACATTTTTTTTTTTTGCAACAATTATCCATTACTTTGAAAACTATTCAATTTAATCCAAAATGTTATTGTATATATATATTATTTTTTGAACAATTTAGTCCAATTTTTTTTATTTACAATATTTTTATTAAATGAATTTAAAATATATCTAAATAAAAATATATATTTATCAAACAAATAAAATAAAAAATTATAGTAATAAACTTAAATAATTTAACATTAAAAACAACATTTATTAAAATAATATTATGATACAACCTTAAATTTAAACTAAATAGATTACGATACAACCTTAAAATTAAACTAAATAGATTACGATATAACCCTAAAATTAAATATTACATATAATATTCATAGTTTAAACTAATTTAATAATTTAGTAAACCAGTTCCAGATCCACCAATATCATTAAAATATTAACTAAAAGTATTAGAAGTATAAGACAGTGGTGGTGTTTGTTGTTGTTGAGCTCTTTTTCGTATAATTCTTTCTTGTTCAGCTTAAGCAATGGCACAAATTCTTGGATCATGGATAGAATTAATGTCTTGGTACAAAATTTTATTTTTTTCTCTCAATTCATTGAGGGCCAAATGTCGATTTTAAATTTTCAATTGCTGCTGCCTCTCCAAACTTGTCTTTCTGATCAATATCTTTAGGACCTGGTCATTTTGTTCTTTGATGCTAGTAATAGTACCTAAAAGTTTTTCATCAATTTTTTTCTTCAATTTTGATTTTTTTAATCCAATGGGTCGTGAAGAACCACCAATATCAGGATCTTCTAAATTAATAGAAAGTGGAGACTGTCTTAGAGATCTCGGTAGTGAAAAATCGAAAGAAAAATATTATGACACTGATGAAATATTATTGACATTTTGTGATCGAAAATCTTGTCTTGGACTGTTGTTATCATCTTTAAACATTTCAAAATCTTTAACAATTAGTCACATATGATTAAATTTGAAACCTTTTTTGCAATGGGTATCTTGCATTAGTAATATTTTTGCTCGGGTAACTGTACATTGTTATAAATATAATGTAAAATTTTTAAAGGTATATAAAAATAAATTACAAAATTAATTGAATAGAAAAACTTACAATATCTTCAGTTGAAGCACCACTTGAATTTGCATTCTCAACTTGTTTGATGTACCCATTCAATTTCCTCACTATTTTTTCAATAGTTTGAATTGGAGCTTGCAAAGAGCATTCGTTGCACTCCTTCTAACCCTCACTCTTTTCTTAGTTATGCTTGTCTCCCACTTGAGATCAAAAGTGATTTGAAGACTGGTAAATACCCGTAATTGGATCTTGAGAAATTTTCATATACACTTGGCACAAGAGCACATCTTCAGAAACACTATAACCAGATGCTCGAATAGACATTTTATAATTTGTTAATGGTTAGAAAATAAAGTATTTTGTAATGAGAGAATGTATTTTCTATAGTTATGTATGACTTTTATTTATAGCAATATAAGATAAAAATATATTTTCAAAAAAATTAGAATAAAGTTATTTGTAGAATGCATTTAAATCATTGGACGAATTTTATTGTAATCTCAACTGTCGAATTTAATCATATAATAATCTTATCATCTTCATATACGTTTTTAAAAAATACAATAAAGTTTTCTGTAAAATGCATTTAAACCACTGGTTGAATTTTATCAAAATATCAACTGTTAGATTAAATTGAACTAGATCTTATCATCTTCACACACTTTTCAATAAAATCTATTAAAGTTATCTATAGAATGCATTTAAACTGTTGGATAGATTTTATCATAATCTCAACCGTTGAATTGACTCGTACTATAATCTTATCATCTTCACACATTTTTCAATAAAATTCAATAAATTTATTTGCAGAATACATCTAAAGCATTGAATGAATTTCATCATTATCTCAACTGTCGAATTGAATTGTACTATAATATAATCATCTTCACACACTTTTCAAAAAAGTACAATAAAGTTATCTGCAGAATGTATTTAAACCATTAGATGGATTTAATCATTATCTCAACCGTTAGATTGAATTGTACTAGAATCTTATTATCTTCACACATTTTTTAATAAAATCCAATAAAGTTATCTGCATAATGTATTTAAACCGTTGGATGAATTTTATCATAATCTCAACCGTCGGATTGAATTGTACTAGAGTCTAACTATCTTCACACAATTTTTTAAAAAATATATAATAAAGTTATCTGCAGAATGCATTTAGACCATTTGATAGATTTAATTATTATCTCAACCATTAGATTGAATTATACTATAATCTTATTATCTTCACATACTTTTCAATAAAATCTAATAAAGTTATATGCAGAATGCATCTAAATTATTGGATGGATTTTATCATAATCTCAATCGTCAGATTGAATTGTACTAGAATCTAATCATCTTCACACATTTTTTTAAAAAATATAATAAAGTTATCTGCATATTGCATTTAAACTATTGGATGGATTTAATCATTATCTCAACCGTTAGATTAAATTGTACTATAATCTTATCATCTTTATACAGTTTTTAATAAAATCCAATAAAGTTATCTGCAAAATGCTTCTAAACCGTTTGATAAATTTCATCATAATCTCAACCATCGGATTTAATTGTACTAGAATTTTATCATTTTTATACACTTTTCAAAAAAAATACAATAAGTTATCTATATAATGCATTTAAACCAGTAGAAGAATTTCATCAAAATCTCAACCATTAGATTGAATTGTATTAAAATCTTATCATCTTTACACATTTTTTTAATAAAATCCAATAGAGTTGTCTGTAAAATGCATCTAAACCGTTGGATAGATTTCATCATAATCTCAACTGTCAGATTGACTTGTATTATAATCTTATAATTTTTACACACTTTTACAAAAAATTAATAAAGTTATCTGCAGAATGCATTTAAACTGTTAGATGGATTTCATTATAATCTCATCCATCAGATTAAATTTTACTGAATATTATCATCTTCACACACTTTTTCAATAAATTCAGATAAGGTTATATGCAGAATGCATCTAAATCATTTGATGGATTTCATCATAATCTCAACCGTTAAAGTGAATTATACTAAAATCTTATCATCTTCACACACTTTTTAATAAATCCATATAAGGTTATCTGCATAATTCATTTAAATCATTGGATGGATTTTATTATAATCTCAACCATTGATTTGAATTATATTATAATTTTAATTTTTCATAATTTTTCCTATAAATAGTAACCTCTAAATGTATTTTTTTTATCTTGCATAAAAAATATACATACAAAAAACTTTCAAAAATGAATTCTGATATGGGTTGTTCATCATATCAATCATGTTGAAGTTCATCTTCTGATGAAGATGATGCTGTAATAATGAATAATCTTATTGCACAACAACAAGCATATGAGGAGATGATGTATCATATAATATATAATAATAACACAATTATCGCAAACTTTATATAACATCAACTACAACACTAGGTGTCTCATCGTAGATCAATTCCAAGTCATATTACGATTCGTCAGGCTTGTGAAGCCGTAGATCGTAATTTGTTCAAAGATTATTTTTCTGATAATCTATGATATGAAAATGATATATTTTGATGACGATATCGGATATCTCAAAATTTATTTTTTTCATATTATAAATGCAGTAAAACATCATGATTCCTACTTCTAACAATGAATTAATGACATAGGTAGACTTGGGTTATCAACTTTACAAAAAGTAATAATTGTATTTCATATATTATCACATGGTGTTCTGGCGGATGCAACAGATGAATATGTCAAAATTGGTGAGTCAAAAGTAATTGAAAGTATGAAGCGTTTTTATCGAGCCATTGTGGAGATTTTTACGGAGCGATATTTAAGATCACCTAATACCACTAACATTGCCAGGTTACTCTATGTTTGTGAACAACATGATTTTTTTGGAATGTTGGGTAGTTTAAATTGTATGTATTAAAAATGAAAAAATTATCCTATAGCATGGGCCGGACAATATACAGGTCATTATGGATCACCAATAATTATTCTGGAAGCTGTAGCGGATTATGATCTTTGGATATGGCACACTTATTTTGGTATACCTGGCATTAGTCTTCCTCTCTCCTGATGGTTTATATAGCTTTATTGACCTCTCTATCTCTCTTTTTTGTTATTTGAATTGCAAATTTGAAAAGAGGAAGGGACATTCCATTAACGATGCCTCAAATGATGATAAAATCTTGATGTTTTTCTATCACTGTCATAAGTTCTGATGAAGATCGGGGTGATGAGGTTAACCCATTACCAAATAAGCACTATAGGATGGAATCATCCAAAATACAGGTCTCATCCCTCATACATATAGCTGACTCTCCTAAGTCCAAGCCAATCAAAGAATTTTGTTCCCCAAAGCAAAAACCATGGCCGAGTTCACCTAAAAATGGCAGCTAAAGAAGGAGAGGCTCATTATATTAATATGTTAGGGTTATCTCATCTTATTTCCAATTTTGCACAAGGTATTACTCCTCCTACTGATTATCTCATCAAATGAAAAGAATATAACATGAGTTATTATTTAGTTGATTCTATATACCTAAAATGGTCTAATATTGTATCGATTATTCATGAACCGTGCACTCCAAAGAAGAAATATTTTACCATAAAATAATAAGCATGTAGAAAAGACATTAAACGGGCATTTGGAGTTCTATAATCACGTTTCGCAATTGTGGTAGGACCAACACATTTTTGAAGAAAACATGTGCTACATGACATAAATACAATATGCATTATTATACATAATATGATAATTGAGGATGAAAGTGATTAAATGTAATAATTACGGATGCAATAGAAGCACCAATGCCAGAAGTTGAAATAGTAGTAGATGATATGTAACATCCGTATTTTGGATGCATTAATCATGCATTATATTTTTTATAACATATTGAGTAGAGTTTTGGATTATATTTAAGTTTAGGTATGTGCATGTTGGTAGAGAGGGATCTATTTATAAGGAAAGTTGGGACTATTTTATCACAAGTGGAAGTTGTGGGTTATTATGTAATAATCCAAGTTCATTAAGGGGGTGAAGGGATATTGTGGAGATATTTAGTTATAATTATCTAGAACTCTTATTATTTTATTCTTTATTAAGATTTAGCATTTAATTAAGGGGACACCTTGATATATACTTGGTGAATTATGATTAGTGTAATTTATATATGTGTGTGTGTATATGTGTTAGTTAGAGTGTAGAGAATTGTAGAGAGGAAGAATAAGAAGGGTGATCTTGATTAGTTTTAGAAGAATTGATCTTGCTCTACATATCTAACAATCAAATTAAGAAGTTTTAGAAGATCTATTAGCTATTGGAGCATCATTAGTAAGCTTTATATGCTATTGTGTTGTTTTAAGTTAGGTTTTTAGTTGTGTCAAATTCGGGTTCTATTTTCATATTGCATCAGTCTTACTATTTTTGTCATATCTTGAGTTATAGAGCTCTGATTTAATCAAGGTTAGATGTTCTGGAAACTTCAGAGAGTTATCTATAACTTTTGTGTTTTGACCTTAAGCTGGAATGGCAGTTAAAATGGTCTGGCAGAGCTTAACATTTTCTTGCTTTTGCTGTCAGCTCTGTTTTACCCGATTTTAATCAAAAATATATAATAAATTCTATACATATCTAATTTAAGAAATTCTAATTGAAATTATTAGTAGACTCATATTACTAGCTACAGTATTATTTTCATGGTCATTGGACTTGTGTGTGAATTATTTGGATACATTGAATCTTGAGTTTTAAAGTGCATCTAGTGCACTTGGGTGCAAGAGTCATGGTTGTTATGTGAGATTGATATATGATTATGTATAGGACTTGATAAGGGAAGGAAGGCACTCATAAGTAGAAGAAAGACCCTTTTTAAAGTTAGAAGAACTTTGAGGTCAGTAATTACTAATATATATTGTGTACATATACTAAGCTCTTATGTATATTTTGTGTATTTCCTTTAATGGAATTGAATGAATAAATAGATTAGTGAATATAATGTGGAATGAATTTCTACCTTGTTGTATATTGTTAATGTGAGGATTGGTTACCAAATAATGATGTTGGCAAATAATGATATGGGTATATTGTGGTATATTATTAGTATATGGTTGGTATACTTTTGGTATATATTAGGTATATGATCGGTATATTTTCCATTTATAATTGTGTATGTTGATGTTGTGACTATGAGAAATGAATTAATAATCATGGAAGGAATATTGGTGAAATATTATGATAATGACTTGTTGAGATGCTATTACATGGAATTATATTGTGTTATGCTATGAATGTGAGCATGGATGAAATATTGGTGAATTATTGATAATGACTTGTTGAGATGCAATTGCATTAAATTATATTGTGTTATGTTATATTATGTTTCACAAGAAGGTGAAACATGTGAGGATGTGTGATTGTGAGATGGGCAAGCTGAGCCGGGCGTATAGCTACCCATGATTGATATGTGAGAAGTGAGACTGAGTCGGGCGGATAGTCTCACTAAATGGCCATATAAATGAGATTGTGATTGTGAGATGGGCAAGCTGAGCTAGGCATATAGCTACCCATAAGTGATATGTGAGATAGTGAGACTGAGCGGGATGGATAGTCTCACTAAATGGCCATTTAATTGATATTGAAATTATGAGAAATATAGCCAATGAGGCTAAGTGTGAGAAAAAGTCCGGCCGGATACTAACTGTTGTATTGAAATGTACATACTTTGAATTTATTCTCTTGAATGAGGTGAAATATGTGAATGGGTGGTTCTAGTTATGAAATGTTGAATATTGATGTTTTAAATTGTGAATAATTGAGAATTACATGTGATGAATGAATTGGTGATGTTTAGTATATTTATGAAATGTTTTTAAGCTTGAATTGAGTTATATTCAAGTATAGAGTGGCATTTGAGTGCTTTAAAATTAGGTTTGGTGTCTAAAAATGTCAAAGGAAGGAAAGAAGAGCCCGTGCCGACTTGTGCCGGTGTGTCGAGTTATGACAGAGGTACAGTGTGCCGAGTCGTGTCGACTTGTGACAGAGGCATGGCGTGCCGACTCGAACTCAACTCGGTATAGTGGGTCGAGTAGTTACTCTTCACTTGCTTCTTCTTCATTTAGACTCCCGTACGCACTCAATATAGTGCCAATGGTATTAGAACTTCATGGTAATTATATGAGAACTTAGTAAAGGATTGAAAGACTATTTTACTACCTTGAGAATGTGTTTTATATACTGGACATTATATAAAGCCAATTCATTTCTTATGAGTTGCTATATGTGTAATATTGTATTAGTGGTTACTTATTTAGTTGTAAGCTCACCCCTTTGCATTGAATATTTTAAAGACTCGATTAGACTTAGCTTGAAGCTTGCATTGGAGTCTTAGGTGGGCCGAAATGAGTTTGGTGCAACCGACCTTTATCCTGCATATCATTGTGGCATTTTGTAATGTCATTGCGTGTTTTAGTTAACCATATGTAAACTATGTGTGGAATGATTAATATGAATGTACATATGACTATTTGTCTATATATATATATATATATAAGTACTTTTGGAAATATTTTTCTTATGCCATGTATTTCGATGGATTGTTGCCACGTGTGTGGTGGTGATTTTAGGTGTCACATGATTATACTCGATTTCAATAATTTCTTGTTCGGCATAGACAAATCAAGGATAAAGATGTGCACATTACACTTCGTAATGCATTAATTGAGCATTTATGGGAGAAATATACTAATTTAGAGGTATAAATATTATTCAAATATGTATTAGTATTGTGTAAATTGTACTATTTTATTATTAATATTTGAATGTAATATTTTATTTTTTGTGATAATTTTTTTATATGTAATTTTATTTTTATTAATAAATAAGTATTAAATATGACGTATAATTAAAAAATGATTAATGTATTAATCTTTAATATAATTGATAATTAATAAAATTATATTATTGTTGGATGAATTTATTAAAAAAATATAAGTATGGGTGTAATGTGATAAATGTATAAATATTATAAAATGAGATATAAAAAAGAATATGTAGAGAATATTCTTTTTGATGTAAAAAAAATTGTGTAATAGGTTGGAGAAAAATTACTGTAAAAACTGTATTTTGGTGTAAAACTAATTGCATTTTGATGTTTGTGGTTAGAGATGACCTAAAGCTTCTCTGTCATCCTCTCTAGTTCCTGACTGGTTTTATAATTTTCCATCTATTATATTTTAATTAATATAGGGCTTATTTGGCTAACCTGTTGTTGATAGCTGGTAGTTGATAACTAACTGATATTAAGTGTCTGGTAAAATTATAACAACGATTACTGATAGCGTATTTAATTACATATATAGACATTATAGTATATGATTTAAATAGGCAAAAGGTACAAAAAAACCTACAAACTTTCTCGTGAAGAGTAAAAATATCACTAAAATAAAAAAAAGTATATAAAAGCCGATAAACTCCTATAATTGATCTAAATAAACCCCTTTTTTAACTTTTAGTTAACAGCGGTTAGTATTTAATTTTTTAGAATATAAAAGGTACAAAAAAGTCCTTAATCTTTAATTTTGGTATAATTAAACCCTAAATATTTTTAAAATTTAAAATATTTATTTATCTTTTATTAATTAACATTTTATTTTTAAAATTTATTTTAGAGTGCACAATTATTTTTAAAAAATTAGTTATTTTAAAAAAATTAATTTATTTTTAAAAATTATTTATTGTAAAGCTTATGTTACTTATTTTCTTAAAAATAATTTTTAAGCATAAAAATTATTGGTAAAATTTATTTAAAAGTGTGAAAATTATTATTAAAAATTATTGATTTAAATTATTCTAAACTATATATTTTTATTATTAAAAAATAATTTAAGTATAAAAATTTTGATTCTTATAAAATTTTTTATGATTCTAAAATTTTATTATTTAAATTCTGATGTTGTTTAAAATATTAACAATTGAAGCTCATGAAATTTAAATAATAAAATTTTAGAATAATAAATATAAATGATATAAATATAAGTATAAAAAATTTTATCTATTATTATTATATTTATATTTATATCATTTAAATAATAAACAATAAAAATTATTATTATTTATTTTTTCAAAATAGGAAGTATACTTTGTTAAATTATAAAATTTTAGAATCATAAAAAAATTTATAAGAATCAAAATTTGTATACTTCAATTATTTTTTAATGATAAAAATATATAGTTTAGAAAAATTTAGATCAATAATTTTTAAATGATAATTTTTACACTTTTAAATAATTTTGCCAATAATTTTTAATAAGAATCAAAATTTTTGCACTCAAATTATTTTTTAAGAATTAAAATATATGGTTTAGAATAATTTATGTCTATAATTTTTTTTAATAATAATTTGTATACTTTTAAATAAATTTTTTCAATAATTTTTATGCTTAAAAAATATTTTTAAGAAAATAAGTAACATAAGCTTTAGAATAAATAATTGTCAAGAATTAATTAATTTCTTAAAAATAACTAATTTTTAAAAAATAAATGTGCACTCTAAAATAAATTTTAAAAAAAATGTTAATTAATAAAAGATAAATAAATATTTTAAATTTTAAAAATATTTAAGGTTTAATTGTACCAAAATTAAAGATTAATGACTTTTTGTACCTTTTACAGTCTAAAAAATTAAATACTTAACTCTGTGAACTAAAATTTTAAAAAATAGTTTATTTGATCCACTTTTAAGAGTTTATGGGCTTTTTATATACTTTTTTTTAGTTTAATGGTTTTTTTGCTCTTCATGAGAAAGTTCATGGATTTTTTTTTGTACCTTTTACCATTTAAATATTAACAATAGTATGTATGATTAAAAAATATTTTTTTTATACTTATAATTAGAAATATTATAGATTATTTTTAATTATTTATATAATTTTAAAAAATGAATATATATATTTTTATTAAATTTTTGATAATCTATTATTATTATTATTATTATTATTATTATTATTATTATTATTATTATTATTATTATTATTATTATTATTATTATTATTATTTATTTTATTTTTATTATTATTAATGAGTTGTAAAATTTTTTAGTAATATAATTTTTTAATATTTTTATTTATGTGGTTAATATTTCTAATAACTATAATATTAATATTTTAATAATTATCCAAATAATATTTTATTAAGTAATGATAATTAATTATTTTATTAAGTAATGATAATTAGTTAAAATTCAAAGGATAAGATAGTAAATATAATTTAAAAAATAGATCTGTTGGTGAAAAACTTAAAATTGGAGCTGATATGAACTTGTATATTTTAGATGTCTAACAACTACCAGCTCATTTTCAAAAAAATTAATCAAATAGATTTTTATAGTTGTTGGAAACTAAATAGCTAACAGCTGCATCCCAACAGCTAAAACAAACACCTCCATAATCTAAGTTGATATATATATATATATGGTAGATTAAAGTAAAAGTTTGGTTGTACAATTAACCACTCATAAGTCATAATATAGTTTAGAGGCATAAAAATTATGCATTTTGTCATCTAAATAATTGCCAAATTGATGATTTTATTTAAACAATATCTGGTGCTGTTTCTAATTTTTTTTAATGAGGCCGCTGCTTTTCAAAGATATCAAAGATTTAAAGGTTGGAATTCTTTTCTTATTATTTAGTTGGTAAAATTAATTTTTACCGTATTATATTCTCTCATGATGTTTACATTTTTAAAAAAATTCTATTTCTTTTACTTATCGAATTTTTTTATTCAACCTAACATTTTATTTTTTGAGATTATAGGATTATCGGAGACTAAAATCTTATAATATGCGCCAAAGGGAATAAGTGGATTATTATATAGCCCCTCCCCGGCTCCCCCCACACTGAACACATACCAAAACAGGGGACTATACTAGTCTGTATTTTTTGAGATTATTCAACATAACATTAATAAATTAGCTAGTAAATATATTTATATTTTAAAAAAAAATTTGCATCTTTTATTAGTTAGTTCATTTAACTTAAAGATTTCAACTTCCTATTGTCAAATATTTTTTAATACTCTTTGAAATATTGCAATTAAATACTAATTGGAATCATTTTTTTTTCTCAAGCTAGAAATTTTATTACCCACATAAAATTATATCACTAATATAAGAGCTTCTCTACCTAATAATATAGCCACCGGATAATAATTTTGATTAACAATCTTAACTAATAATGAAAATTCAAAGTTAGAAAAGAAAGAGGATACAACTAGAAAAATAATTACAACAACAAGCAACACCATAAAATAAGCAAACCATATATTACTTAGCAATTGGAAAATACTGGCAATTAATAGCCAAGAGATGAAAAAAATTGTTGAACACCAAATAGATGGGTCAAATTTTCTTCATTTTCCATTAGATTATGGGTGTGGTGAAACCCATTTGAAGACCTCATCATTGATGGATAGTAGAAATCGGACTAACTCTTGACACTGGAGTAAATCGAATCAAAAGCTCTCTTAATTATCAGAAAGCCGAATCCAGCACATCTGAAAAAATTTTGATGTTGTTATTGTTAATAGATCTTTCAAGTCTTAATAAAATCTATAAAGGGTAGTACAATCATAGCCATAATACTAAATCCTACTAAATTATTAAGAAAAATATAATATTAAAAACTAGAAATATTAAAAAGAAGATGGTTAGACTACTGTTTAGTCAAGAAGAAGGACAACAGTCTGTGTGACGCAACTTTTCTTAAGGAAAAAAAAAAGTTAAGAAACCCTAAAGAAAGTAAAGAGTAATTGAAATTATCTAATAGATATTATTTTTGTTTAACGTATCAAATTCAACTCATTGTATATGCAATTTTATTTGACATTTCAAGTTCAACTCGTAGAATTAGGCTGTAATAAAGTAGTAGACCATAGAGGAGAGTGAAGAAGAAGGCAGCCATATCCATATGGCAATGTTCATATATACACACAGCTTTATAAAAGCTGACCAGCAATGCTAGACCCATGGCCATGTGAACATAGACCGCAAATATTTGTAATAGTAAATACACGGTGATGATCCTATAGTCTTTGATATGGAAGAGGACAAAGTATAACCGACCACAAAGACTTGTTGGGGCCTAAGTCTTAAGGGGTCAAGCCGAACATTTGGTGCCCACACTACTACAAATTCCACCTACAGCTACAAAACTTAGCCACAAACATAAAAATTGTAGCTAAATATAATTTATAGCTACACAAATTATAACTGCATAGCTAATTACACAAACAAAAATTTGATTAGCCACAAGCATTAA